>JANHGN010015565.1:0-37984 GCA_024605025.1 Megaceryle maxima
CCCTTCCCTTCCCTTCCCTTCCCTTCCCTTCCCTTCCCTTCCCTTCCCTTCCCTTCCCTTCCCTTCCCTTCCCCCTTCCCTTTCCCCTTCCCTTTCCCTTTCCCCTTCCCTTTCCTTTCTTTTCCTTTCTTTCTTTTCCTTTTTTTTTTTTCCCTTCTCTTTCTGTTTTCCTTTTCCTTTTGTTCTTCATCAAAAAATATATGTGGTAATGCAATTATTGACTTCTTTACAGATTATGAACATAGATTATACCAATTTTGCAGATGTTAGGTATGTTTTTTCTTTCAATCTTCTACTTTGATGGGATTTATACAATGAAGGATGAAAAATAATTGTTTTGTATTTACCCCTCACAGAATCCGGTGGAGCAACAGTCAGTAAAAATTATGATATAAATGACCTCCCTGGACCACCATCCAAACCTCAGGTCACTGATGTTACTAAGAATAGTGTCACGCTGTCCTGGCAGCCAGGGACCCCTGGTAGCCTACCAGCAAGTGCATATATCATTGAGGCTTTTAGGTATGTGAATTATTCCACTTCTGATCTTTTCTAATTTTGCTTAAACCCTGGTACCAGCTGTTCTCCTTGTATTGTGGTGTTCTTTTGGACTCTACATGTATCATTAGAAGTTCATTAAATGACCCAATTCCTATTGTTGGGGGTTTTTTTTTGGGTTTGGTTTGGTTTTTTTTTAGTAATGTATCACTTCTTTTCTAAGTGATTAATTAGAGGAGCATCTAAATATTTCTTCAGGTTGACAGGAATATAATAGTACAATGTAGTCGTTATTTGCTACTTTTCCCTTAGCATTGATAATCAGTGAGTCTCCTGTGGGAATGTTGCAGGTCAAATAATTTGGGCCAGTGTTACCTTGAATATCATGGCACAAATAATATGAAAATAACTGGATAAAAAATCCTGAAGTGTCTCTGCATACTTTAATTCCTGTTCTTGGTAAAGCATGACCTATTAAAGAGTAAAAGCACTTTAAGTTTCTATTTATTACTAGTTTAGATAGATTAAAACTTTCATCTGAAAAGTCTAGAGGTGATAAGATTTCATCCAGCAGACTGAGGCTGGAGAGAATCCAGCTTCTACTTTACACAGAGCAGCAATCAATAGGTGATACAAAAGAACTTCTAGGCTTGATTCAGGAAGTTTGTTTAAGCATGGGCCGTATGTCTCACATGTATCAGTAATATATGCTGTGGCTTAAAAATGTGCACAATCTTAAATATTTTCCTTAATCAAGATGTTCAACAAATGACAAATAATTTAGATGATCTTTTAATTAAAATTCATGCAAGAATTTGTCAAACTCATATGGATGGAGATTTAATAAGTTATAGCAATAATGCTTCATGTTCCTATGTTAATATGCAAAGAGTATTATTGTATGTGCAGATGGTTGATTTTGTTCTGGAAGTTATCCTTTTTGCATTACATGAATGAAACAATTGAAGCAACATGAAACTTCTAGCTATCCACTTTCTTTTTCCTTTCAATATCTTGAAAGAATTATTTTTATGAATGCTATACAACAAAGCACAATAAAGTAAAATTTTCTGTTTAAACTTTTGTGATATTTCATTCTAGATAAGCTTTAAATAGCATCCCATCAATAACTTAACAAAACCAGACATTTTAATTAAAGGCTGTTTTAACAATCACAACTGAAATCTCTTCATACAGTGGATTGTAATCTAATTATAATGATGTCCAATGGATAATGTAGTGACAAAAAATATTCATATGCTTTCCTTCATTTACAAGTATGTTTTCTGAGGGTTTTTTTGTAACTTTGAGTATGAATTTAGTTCAAGGAGAACACTTTTCTTCCAATGACAATTTATTGATATAATTTACTTAGCAGTATAGAAAATTATTCTTTTAACAGGATTTTCTCTTCTAAGATTTATGTTCCAAAGTGGCCTTTTTTATCATTTAAATTCACAGTTTCCCACATTTTGCTTTTGCAAAAGCTTTTGCTTCTGTTGAAAGGTAAAATAATTTTGACAGCAGTGTTATTTTTTTAATCTCATCCTCATGAGTTAACTGAAAAAAGTATTTTTATTTTTACCCTGCTTTTACTACTTTTACATGTACTTAGATTTGATACAGCATTTCAAGAACAGGTCCTTTCACTTCTTTGTTTTGTTCTTGCATTAGTCTATAATCTACAACCTTCTTCTCTTTGCAGTCAGTCTGTGAGCAATAGTTGGCAAACAGTGGCTAACCACGTGAAGACCACTCTCTACACTGTGAGAGGACTGCGGCCCAATACAATCTACCTGTTTATGGTGAGAGCCATCAATTCACAAGGCCTGAGTGATCCCAGCCCTGTGTCAGATCCTGTACGAACGCAAGGTAATGTTAATTATTAAGGCTTACATGTTTGAACTAAAATAAAAATAAGGAACTGAGAGTTGACCAATATGTTAGTCTGGTTTTATCACTCTGATTGAAGGAATTGAGCTTAACCAATAGAGATAAAAAATAGCCCAATGTTTGCTTTATCAGTGTGGAGTTCAGGAGGGATAGATTAGCTCATTAATCCCTTGTACATTGTAGACCTTTTGGGTTGTTGTTTACTTAGATATGAGGTGATCCTTGATGCCTCATTGCTATTAAAAGTAATGTGACTTACCCAGGCTTTTCTGAAATGTGTTCTGAATACCATGCTCTCCTCAGTATCTTTTCTCTCCATGTCCTTACTTCTCCATTATTATAATAGGGATATACTACAATAACAATCACTCAAGACAGACAAACTCCATGTTTAGGATTAGTTTTAATCAAAAATATCTGTAGTGTATTGTTTAATCTGGACCAGCATTTAGACAGAAAATTCATATAAATTAAAGCATCTACATGCTAAGAATATTTTGAAGTTCTATTTACATCCTGAGATATTGGAATTCTTTTTAATAATCCACTGCATAAACCAAGAGGGAAGGCTGAAGTGAAATCCCTCATTTATAGGGCGATGATATACCTGATATCTGTGATCCTCCATTGCTATAAAACTAGTGAATTCTGTTCATGTTACATCAAGGTTTAACCACATGTTACATCAAGCTTCTGCCACAAACAAATTTCTCCTCACAACATGGATTTTTTTTGCCTTTGACCACACATTTCTTGAATACTTAATTCAAGAGTGTAGTTCTGTGTTAAACAGGTTGGAATACAGGAATTAGTATTTTTTTTTGTAATTATATCTTTTTCGATTCCAAAGTTGTAAATAACTCCTTTCACAATTAATTTGGAGTGAGATCCTCTGTGTTCGTGGAAGTTACAAAAGTGCAGATGTCGTGTCAGCCTCCAGCACATGGAATTGGTTTGGGGCCTTTGTCAGTCCTAGATGGAAAGAGAGAAACAAGAGTAGGGTGGTATTTCCTATCATATAACCATCACATCCAACCTTTCTTATCCCAATCTATTCCTGATAACCTTAATAACTATCCCCTCAAAATAGTAAACATTTCTGTAAAAGGAAAAAAGAGATGCCAGTTGGGCAGGGATGCCACAGCTCGAATATCCACAGAGTATCACAAGTCTTCCTCTCTCTATTACTCTCCTGTTACACAGTGACTCATGCTTTTCATTGCACCAGGCTTTTACTCTGCATAACTTATCACCTTGTTAAAAAAAACAACAACTTTGTTTGGCATTTGAGTGTCAAGTATATACTTTTTATCTGACATACTGACAAGCAATTTGATTTTAGTAAAAACATGTCTTTTAATTAGCTACAGCATGTGTTTCAGCTTCCATTCCAGAAGCTGTTTAGCAGTCAAGCACACCGAGACATGTACAGAATTTATAGCTTCTGTGCAAGCCTGCAGTTTAATAGAATTAAATCATAAAATCAATTGAAAATTAACATAATGTTTTGATGTGATTTCTAATTATGCCTGAATTCAATTCAGGCTCACAGAAGAAGCTGACACACAGTAGAAATCCTATTCACAGTGTCCATGGAAGAAGAAAAAAGCTGTTAAATCAGTGCTATATAATACTAATTTGCAACAGGTGTCTATGACAGCTTTAATAGCTGAGCATTTCATTTCCTGGTACTAAGTAAAGCAAATACAAGTATTATGATTTTATGCATATTTTCACCAGTGGACTATGAGTAGACAATCAGATACTTTCAGAAGGTTTACCTTATATAACATACATCAAACAGGGATATAGAAATCAGTAATTACTCTAATAAAGGAGTTGATATCTTGTTTGGATTATGAACAGACCAAACCATATATTAAAAAACACTTTAAATAAACTATATATAATCCTATCCCTGCAATTTAAATTACTATCAGCTAATAGTAAGTTCACTGAAAGATGTTAAAAGAGAGATTAGAGAAAATATATAACCAATTTAATTTTAGAGATCTCTTAACTGTGATCAGAATATAGCTCCTTGTGACAGTTTTGTTTGTCATGATTTTATTATGCCAGTACTTGATGATACCCTTATAGATAGATAACTACTTTTCCAGCAGAAGTCTTCTAGTAATGTAAAAATGATATTACAAGACATTACACTGTGAACATCACATATCCATATGTTACCAAGTATACATATCAAAGAACAGAATTCCACATGGATAACTTGATATTCATTTCTTAGTGTTATTAGCCCATGTGATTCCCTTACTTCTGGACATATGTCCCAGTTCATACAAACACACTATGTAGAAATGGCATTTCTCCTGAGGGACTATAGGTACTTTGTTGGTTGTATACCACAGGATGATAACCTAAAATATAGTCATGGATAGCTGTAGGTGTTTTGTACCAAGGATCATAGTTTTTTTGTTGTTGTTGTTTGTTTGGGGGTTTTTTTGGTGGGAACAGCATAAACTATCATTCTGTAAATGAGTCTGAGTTGCTGTCTTACAAATTTATTATATCTCTCTGTTTCTTGTTCACTTTGAATAGGCATAATTTGCTAGACAAGCTCCTTTACTGACATCCATATTTGGATTATATTCCCTTTGGAGATCCATGAAGCCATTTTCATTTCAATATCAGTAGAAGCCTGTGGCAATGTTATTTATTGTTGGGTCAGAACCCACAAAAATCCAGAATTATGAAGCTGAAATATTAATGATAAAAAATTAGTTTCTTTCAAAAACTGGAGGCATGTGATTCAGTTCTTATATTTAAGTATTTAATTTTTAAAATTTCATTATTACTTCTTAATAATGTTTAGAAGATAAAAAGAAATCACATGCTGCATACTCCTATATCTAAGACCATCAGAGTGGGGAAAAAAGCCCTTTTATGTATGTATTCTCTTCACAAGGATGAGATGTTGATCCAGAAAGAGAGGAAGTGTCTTTGGCTAGTGAATCCCATGGGAAAACCAAACAGAATTCACAGATGCCTAGACAGGCATGACCATAATATATTGGGCTTTTTAGAATATAATCTGTGCTTGTGTTCCAAGTCCTCTCTTCTGGAAAAGTTACAAGCAAATTCCAGCAGAAATAATCAGTATGTGAGTATGTGTATTACTCAATCCAGATAGACAACTGACATAGTAAATTAATCTGTAATTATTGACAAAGAATGGTATTGTAATCCTTGAAGGACTGATTCATTGAATGGATCCAGACTTCACTGGCTCCTAGAAAGTATCTTCATTTCTGTCTAAGCTGGAGTGAAGGGACATGCTATATTAGCTAGGTGATGACTGTAGCGCAACATTCTCCTTTTGGTGCAATGTAACAGAATGTGATGATTTCCAAGAAATATCATTAAAAAGACAAATTATGCATCTCCTTCTTCATTTTCTGACACATATTTTGTATATGAAGTTTCTGTTTAGTGACAGTAATACAGCTTCATTCAGTTTAATACAATGGCAAAACCCAAGTGGTCCCTAAGGACTGGGTACTAGGGCCACATGTAGTGCTGAAGATGCAGTCACAGTTTTCCATAGATCAAATTACTTCAGATTTTGACTAGAAGAAATAATATCCCCACATACTTTGAAGGAATCTTGAAGATAATTTTGTGTGTGTGTGGTGGAGTGTTTTTGTTGGACTTTTATTAGTTCAGAATCAATTTGGCTTAATAAATTAATTATTTTTTTCATATTTGCACTAGTTTTCATTACATCTGTAATGGGAACATTTGGGAAGAAAAAAAAATATATATTTTTAGCATTTGGTTTCTTTGGGCATGGTATATGGGGAGGGAAAACTTAGTGAAAGTTTGGAGGCATATAATGGCTTAATATCATGTATGCTCTAACAAAATATATGTAAAAAAGTAAACAAACCTGTTCGTTTTCTTCAATTACACTAACCAGTTTGGTTCCAGACATGTGGGTAATGGTATTATTATCTGAACATTTTGAAACTAGCGAATAATGCATCTCTCTCATCTTTGGTAAGACCTAAGAAGACTTTGCGATTGAGTCTGAATATTAATTCAACATTTAGGTATGTCACTATTTCCTAAGCAGATAAAGGTGAATGGGATTTTTCATTACTTGATATGATTTGGATTTCATATTTAAACCTTTGTACTGTATTGTTGTAAGAATGGTACTATAAAGGGAGTTTAAATCAGGTCATTAAGCTATTCAGTAATTCTTATTGATGTCATAATTCTCATTAAAATAATACTTTCATGTGTGTGCCTGGCCTGTCAGATATCAGCCCACCAGCACAAGGTGTGGATCACAGGCAAGTCCAGAAAGAACTGGGAGACGTCATTGTACGACTGCATAATCCTGTTGTGCTGACACCCACAACGGTTCAAGTCACCTGGACAGTAAGGCTTCTGTTATTATTACTTTAACTATAATTTTGCCTGTTTGCAGTTTTTTACTCTCCTGAAAAGCTCCAGTCTTGACTCCAATATGAGTGCTTTGATAAAATAACATTATACAGGCATATATGTGGTAATGAAGTGGTCTTTTCATTTTTGATTTCAAGTCAGACAGGTTCAAAGTCTTCAGCTCAGAGCAAGCTAGCTGTCTGACTAGAAAAATATTATAAAAATGAATATGCTTAGCACCATAATCTAAAAGGATAATTTATCTGTGGACTCATTACTGGACATGTCAAAAAATAATGAAAAGTTAAATATCAATATGAAATTTCTGTATGAAAAAACACTTTCCACATCAAGGCGTAGGAACGTCTGACAACACCTTATTATTTGGTGACCCTGAAATGCAAAAATAGCTTTCCTATAGGGTACTTGTAGTGAAGTCAGAAGCATGTGGTGCTGATGTCAGATCCACTGTGTAGCATCTGGTTTTCTAGCATAAGCCTTACCCATAATCAGTGGATATTTTTTCATTATAGAAGACCAGAATCTTTTTTGGCAGTGCTTAATAACATTTCTATTTTGTCGGTCAAACTACTGGGTAGAATCTACAATAGTGTTTGGCTTTCAAAATGCTATGTTTCCCTTCCTGATGATTGAAGGAAAGGATTTATAATTGCAGAAGGAGAGAGTTTTCAGGGCACTGCACACCAGAAAGGGTTGCTTCACTCCTGGGGAAGGAGAGACATGGGTGGAAGTGTGAGAGAAACAGTACTGTACTGCATGTCACTTGAAACAACTGTATTATATGGGATGAATTCTGCTGAAGGGGTATTCACAACACTGAGCGTTTTTCTTCTGCATGTAATATTGCTAAGAGGTTAATGTGTACAGAGGATTATGCTACAGGAGATAAGAAGTGTGGTGATAGATTGTGTATTATAAGGATTACTGTTGTTTTTACACAACTCAGCCATATTTACGGGGGCTTATGCATCATCCTTGTTCTGACAGATTTCAGATTAGAATAAATAGAGAAATCCACAAATTTGTCTTTCTTAGAAGATTACTTAGAAAATGTGTCATTGCATTTTGCCATTGATGATGTCAACATGCAGCTTGCAGTCTGTTTAAGCTACATAACTCCAGGACAGGCTGACTAACCTTTATTCCAAACCCTTTTGCCTAAGCAGATGGGTCAGTAGTTTAGAAACTTTGGTTGTTGGCAGCCAGTAATTGTAAACCTGAATCATGTCTGTGCAGTGTTCCTTTAAGTACTTTTGTGTATGACAGCTATCAGAAATACAGTTTCATAGGCTTGCCTTTGATATAGCACATACTACAGAAGGAAGCCTCAGTATAGACAGAATTAGTTTTATGCAACGTAACCAGTGTCATTATATTATAATAAAATATATATGTATATGTGTATTTATGTTTGTATATATATGGGTGTGTACGTGCGTGTATATATATTCATATCTCTATCAAAAAGAGTCTCTTGGTGCCCATACTGAACAAGTAATGAGTGAAGAAAACATGGTAAAGTAAAAGTAAATGGTTAGGGATGCTATGGATATCAGTTTATTGGGAAGATCCCTCAAAGCATTGACCCTATGCCACCTGACAAGCATACAGGCCTCTGTAGAGATGTTTCGGAATTGCCCAAGGGAAGAAAGACACAAAAAAAGATCTCTGAAACAGCTAATTAGAAACTTTCCAGCAACCAGAACAAAACCAATTAATTTACCATAGTCTCTAGGAAAAAAAGCCACTCTATCCAGAGACTAAAGTCAATGCTATTAATATAAAATGGTTAGATAGTGTAGCTATCATACAAAAGGACAGAGGTGCCATGAGAGTTGTAAGACTCTGTGTTGACTTTCTGCAATTCAAGGAGTGAATGCCAAGGAATCTCCTTGATTACTGAGTTTCTGGCATCCTGACTCCCAGCAAATTAAGGCAGATTTCTCCCTTTCTGAGATTGTTTGGGTTTCATTTTCAAATTTGAGTTTAAAATTTCAGAAATAGTTCTCTGCTACTCTGTTCTAATTTTAAAAAATGCACCTACATATATACACATATTTTGGCTGCTTCAAAAGAAGGTCATGCTTACAAAGTCAGTGTTAAAAAAAAGGAAGAGGAATGTCAGAAGTTAAGTTTTCACTGTGACTTAAATTTTTTCTTCTTGTGCCTAAGTGTTAAAGTGTAGCTGTAATTATCTGGTCATATAAAGGATCTCTTCTTCATGGAGCTATTCAACATTTCTTTTATCTTCCTTATTCATTGTGTGGTGCTAGGTCTTATTAAATTCATACCATTTAATCCTTGCATTGAATAAAAAATTTAATAGTTTGTCTCACATGCTTGCTTATCTGTTATGCTCTCAACCATAACATTTGGGTGATTCACAAATAATACTGAATTTAACATCACAATGATAAAAATGTGCCATTATCCACATGGAGAGGTGAGGTGCAGAGATACTGCTGATAAGACTTACAGAATCAGATATACCCAGTGTTATCAAATGGATAATTTTAAACCTTAGGCCTGATTTATTTTTACTTTTAGCAAAACATTTTGCATTGCAACAGTATATGATGTACTCTACACCCTTTTTTTAGCTGATTTCAATAATAGTTCAGCACTTCTAGCCTCACTGGGCATTATACTGAGAGTTTCATTAGTGGCCAAATGTGAAATGTTTCCTAGCATTGCAAAGGAGCACTGTGGCTGGAATAAAAATTCTCACTAGGAATAAAAATTCCTAGCAGGAGTAAAAATCAGTTCTTCAATATAGCAAAAGAATTGTTGCTTTGAAATACTGAGTCAAGTTCCTTAGAACAGTCTTCCAATGTATCGTCGCCTTTTCTCTTTTCTGTGTAGGATAGATAAATGCTAGTGCTGTTTGAATTAGGTCAATGTGCAAGGTATACTGCTCAGACTGAGAATTCCTGTGGGTGTTGATTTGGGAGTGAAGTATTTCCTAGGATATTTTGGGGTAGAATTTTATGTACTACAAAGCATATTGCAAAATGTCTTTAAGGTGCAGATCAGCAGGATTGCCTGAAAGGAGCTTGCATTTGCAGCATGAACGGCATTATTATTTTCTTCCCATGTTTTTAACAACCTGGTATCCTGATTGAATGATCTAATAGCCATTGAACGTGTCTCGTGTTCAGCTGTGGTATGTACAGGCTTGAATATGCAGGGAAAATGAGTTTCCTGTTCTACAGAAATGGAGACCTGTCATCAGTTTTTTAGATACCTCCCTCACTATGTATTCATCATAAAAGAGGGTGAGAAGGAGCATGCAGGACCAATTATGCTTGTAGGTTGCCTTAAAGCATTAGGTCAGCACTGAGCAGAACCTACCCACTAATTGCTCTCTTCTGTCTTTTAAAGGAGCATCTGCATTTTCTGCCATCTGTCTTTTGAGGGAGAAAGTATATCTTTAGATCAGCAACCGATGCAGCTCATTTGAGTGCATGTCACTGCTGATCATACAAAATCAAGAGTAGTTAAGAGTGTCACAGGAAGACTAGAAATATTCTCTGATCCCAGTATTCAGTGCAGACTTTCTGCAATCTCTGTAATATAGCTAAGTGCTTTGTGTGAGGAAGTGGCAACCGTTTACAAAACAAGAGAAAGGAGAACATGTAGAAATTTTACATTCTTGCGTCAAATCATGATACGTGTTTCTGCAACACTGCCTATGTGTGATGTAGCAAACCTATAGAGTTGTTTGATGCTTAGCATAGCCAAATGGAATTCTTTAATGCTAAGCATATTTTTAGTGTCCTGTTGACATGACACATAATTACCACATAACAAATAGAGGAAATGATAAAATCACAGACTGTTTTATATATGACTGTGTGTGCATGAATATATAGACATACACATGTATGTGTATATGTGTATACATATATTTACAGGTACACACATGTATGTGTGTGTGGATGTATATGTGAAATGTACCTGTTCTAAACCTCACAAATATCTCTGACCAATCCATATAATTATCCAAGAGTAAATTTTTACTAATCAGAAACTCCAAACAAAACAATAAATCCACCTTTCTGACGGAGTGAAATGCCCTCTGAGTAGCTTCCAACGTTTTGACCATATGAAAGGCCCTGTTCAGTCAGACTAGTTTTTAGTGGCTGTGAGAGGTAGCTTTGTATCCTCTTCTTGATACTGAATGTAACGGGATGTTTATGGAAAGTATTAAAAATGCATAGTATTTTCTTTCATCAGTACATTCTCAGACCCTGAACAATTAAATAATTATCAACAATCTGAAATTCAGGCAGATTAAGTCAGCCCTGTTCTAGTCAAATTCTAATTGAAAACTCTGTGAAACTTGTGTGAGCAACCATATCAAGCTAGTATATAGCACCCATATATATGACAGCCTGTTTTCATAATCCATATATTGTTTAGGCTTTTAGGTTAGGAAGTTAGAAGTCTAGGAGGAAAAGAGCTGTATGAATAATTTGTATGTTACCTATATGTAAGTAAATACAGATGTGTGTTGTACTCAAAATTAGTATAATATAGGTATACTATAGGGGTTAATTTCTCAGTGAGTTGGTGGGTGCATTTGTGTTTGTACCATGCTGTACAGAAGAGTTTCCACACCGTTTTCTAGAAACAGTTCTGAATTTTCAGATGTTCTCCACTAGGCAGCAGTCAGCAGAGCTTTAAAGCACAGCAAAGACAAAATGGAAAGTTCTAACAAAGTTATGCCATCTTTCAGTGCAGCTTCTAACTCAGAAGTTAGACAGGAATCAAACTCAATGTTTTATTATTAAACATCATAGCTTTATATTGTAATTTAGGCTGAAAATATCTATGGCAAAGTGCATGAAAGCATTATTCTTACTGAATTTTTTAGTAAACGTGAGGTTCATAAAGTCTTTATGTCCGTAAAACATTTAGTTAATCAAAGTCAAACATGGATAAAAACAATTTACTCTGATTTACAGACTCCCTTCATCTGGAAACAGCTGCTTAATGTTCTTCTTAAAAACACAGCTTGATTCTTTCGGTATTAACAAGCTATTATTGTGAGTTATATCCCTCTTTCAGTGCATAAATTCACTTAAAGTGAATGTAGAGAAGTTTATAAAATGCAAGCTTAATGTTGTTGTAACATATGTTGCAAGGTTTTTAACAGTGACAGTTTTGATGAAAGACATTTCTGCTTTGCTCTCATAAATAAAGCTTTCTTCTTGCTTGCCCTGCTTTTGAATGTCTAAGAATCTGTGTCCCCTCTGAATGCCTCAGCAAACTGTAACAATATTTTAGGAGAAGTGTAATAGCCCCCAGTTTTTGTTTTCATCCTTAAATTAATTTATTCTTAGGAGAAGTCAAACAAATGTATCTCTAATTCTGAAATATTTTTGAGCTAACAAATTGTCAACAACAGAAAAGAAAACCTACTTGTTGAATCTCAGCTATAACCCCAAGATCTACCAAACAGCTAGTTGTATAGTCGTCTTATTTGTGCTGCACTTTCTTTGGTTCTTTATTTGATGGCCACAGAAGCAGCTGGGTTTGGTTTGCTTTTATCCATTAAATTGTTTTTACTGTTTTGTTTTGGTTTTTTTTTTTTTTTCAGGCAAAATTCGTGTAAACATCATAATAGCTTGAATCATTGTTTTGTGCCTTTTTTACTCGCAAGAGAAAAAATGCATGCAACCTCTCCAAGATAAAACAAATTTTAAGTTTTTCCTTCAAATCAAAATTCTATTTATAGCTATGATTGGTTAGAATTGTTAAAATTCTGTGTATGGTCCAATCTTGAACTGTATTTGCCTAGCAACATGCAAAATATAAACCAAAACCAACATTCCATCTGATGGCCTGAGAGCATTACAACCACAGGATGCAGAGAGACTGCTTAGATTGTGAATGCAAGAAACATCACATGTCCTTGGAAGTTGTTTTCTCTGCATCTGTCTTATGTTTATTTAACTTTACTGAGCATCTCATGAAAAGATGAGCTGTGAGTCAAGTAATGAACTAACTGAAAGCATGTAGGGTATCTTCAAAGACTTGACCTTTTCTCAAAAGAATTTGTTTTTCTTTTCTTCTCCTATTTCAGCACATCAGTAGCCAAGATGTGCTTAATAAGCTTACATCCAGTAAGAATTATGTCAAAGTTCACTTTTTATGATTTGTTGCAGGCCTTGTTTTGTGATTTAAGGGTATTTGTCCTGATGTAAAGAGCTGGAGAAAGTGAAACAGAAAGAAATGTTCTATAACAAGTAATGTGAGAAAAATGTTCTTTATAGACAATTAATCAACAATGACTTAAAAGAAGTCAGTTTGATTTTTAAATTCAGCATCTGAAACAAGTGTTAATTTTCTCTTTTACATGAGGACAAAAGTATTCCAGGAAATGTTTTGTTTACTTTTTATGCAGTTTCATTACTTTGCTATGTTTATTGACATATTATTTAATGTCATTTCTAGGTTGACCGCCAATCACAGTTTATTCAGGGCTACCGCGTAATGTATCGCCAAACATCTGGCCTACCTTCTCCAGCTGTATGGCAGAATTTGGAGGTGAAAGTCCCAACAGAGCGCAGTGCTGTTCTTGTTAGCTTGAAAAAGGGAGTCACTTACGAAATTAAGGTTCGCCCTTATTTCAATGAATTCCAAGGAATGGACAGTGAATCAAAGTCTGCCCGTACCACAGAGGAAGGTTAGTAAAATGGTGAGAAAAGCAACAGGCTTCCATACCTAGCACTGGAGGGGAAACCAAGCATGACCATTTTGGTTATTATGTCGATGCCTATATTCAGCAATTTTTCTTCTATGTGATTTTTGTTTGTTAGATATAGGGTTGGTATTAGAATTCTACATAATCATTTTTGTGCTGTAAGTATTCCATGACAAAGACCTGGGCCAGTCCTACATTCTTCTGGCTGATGGGTCTTTCAAATATACAAGTCGCTTTGGGTCTTTCAAAAAGTGTGTGTTGCAGCCATTATTTTATCACCAGTCTTCCTGCAATAAAAGAGTTTGTTCTGCACTTTGAAAATACAACTAATAAATGAAACCTTTTTGAGATTAGTGTTTGATATTAAGCATATGTTTCTGAATGGGTAATGATGCAGATGAACAGTTTGGTTGGGAAGTGGGAACTAGTGAAGGACACATTTTACTAGTCTGAAGGAGCCGCAGTCTCAAGGGTCTTGCCACTGTATTGTTTCTGTTAGCACACTGTCTATGAAACTGCCCTGTTTAGTCCTTCGAGTATTTCTTGAAGTACCTTTCAAGTCTCTTTAAAACATGCAGGATGCAGATGTAAAAAAAAATTTTACACTGAAATGCACAAGCTTCTATATCTATAGCGCGTAGTATGGTATATAGTTTTACTAAAATATATGGACTACAGGACTGCTTTTTCATTGAAAAGTAAAGAGAATGAGATGAGGTGTAAGTAATTTAAATATTTTTCTCCTATAAATGTACAAGAAACCTATCTTACTACCTATCTAATACAACTTTTTGATAGAGAAACTCTCCTGCAAAAGTAGAAGGATTATCATAACAATGAGGCTTCACTGTCTCTCTGTTTCGTTGATTTCTTTCAAAGGAAAAGAAATAAATATTGGTGAAGGCTCAAAATGCTCATATGGTTTCAATGGGTTTTGAGTGCACTCTTTCCTTCCTATTGAAGATGAATCTTAATCATTTACAGTAGTCTCCTGAGGTTTAATTTAATGCTGATTGCCAAGTACTTTTTAATTCTAGAATGGACTCACTTATTACTCACTTTTCTCTTTGATTTGTTATGATTATTGCCCAACAAGTAAGTAATCCTGAAGATTACTTGGTTGCCATTCATGTTTTATAGGTGAGGAAATTCTGTGTCCTGCAACATATAGAAGAATAGTGTAGGAAGGCATTTTTCAAGCCTGATTTAGAATTTGGGACTTTATGGTTCCCATTTCTTTGTTCAAACTATAAAGTCTAAATCATATGCTAAAGGATATCTTTGCAGCAGTCTGAACAGAGCTTTGGAAAAAAAAAAAAAAGAAGAAGAAAATAGAAAAAAAAAAATCTTTCTAGAGGTGAAATTCCTTTCCTAGAGTTAAAATATAGGATTTTGTCCCCTCACTACCAGATTTTCTTTCTTGTCCAATTTCAATTGATTTTACTTGTTTATTTAGTCCACCTAACTGTTTCTTGCCAAAAGTAAATTAAGAACTACTGAAAAAGAGAAGATTTTGTACCTCCTGACTATTTCTATAAAATACTTGAGGAATGACATTTTTCTTTTATAAATCTCAGCTCTCAGCAGAGCCTGCCAGGTAATTTCCTACTTTAAAGGCCACTTTGCTCATGTGGAATAACTTTCCACAAAGTGAAGATTTAAAAGAATTTTCTTGCTTACAGATATGCATAATTCACAGCCTAGGACCTACTTTGTACATTAGTATAACCTTCAAGGAGCCTGTTTACAAGTATTTCTCTCAAAAAAACATTAGCCTGTAAACACATATTATCTCCAGACAAATGTCAGCCTCTGACATTCCTTTTGCTTTGGTGATAGAATTAAGTACTTCCATGAGAAAATTAAGTAGATGCAGTTCTACAAATATTTCCTTTAATTCCTCATGTTATCTTTGTAATTATATCGGTGTTCTTATATTTAAAAAATAATATAAACTAAATGTTTAATGACAGTGGTTTACTTCTTATCCACTGAAGAAAGATGGTAGTCTATTTAAAGGTATCCCACTTGCTGTGTTGACTGTGATTCCATTTTGAAAATGAGCTTTTTTAGACTTGACTTTTAAAAAATGTCAGCAATACTATTTTTAGAAAATAATTTGGAAGAGTGATACATGCATTGGAAGTTTTTTGTGACATCAAAGCAAATAGCCCTGGTAAAGGAAAATGCAACCAAAAGGTAGTGGCAGCTTTCTCCTGGATTGAATTTTACATTCAGTGTTACTTCTGAGGCCTACCTCAAAAAAATCAATTTTACTGCAGTTAGACTTTTCCTCTAGATCAGACATTTGTCACAGTTCAGTATCCATCCATCTCCTGCCTCTTTGGCCTTGTGAAGGTAACAAATGGAATTCTGTTTGGCTGCGTCTGGAAAAGATGAGCAGCGATTTGGGTTCTTTCATATCTGTAAGAAGAAGCTGAGCACTGGAATAATTGACCTGTCAAGAAGCAGGCAAGGTGTTCTCCACAAGCCAGCAGCAAGGGAAATGAGAAAATGGTTTTAAAAATGTTATTTTTCAATGTGATCTATTTAATAACTGTAGCAGTGTCAGATGAGTGGCTTAATTTATATCATGTTGCCAGCTTACAACGTGATATTATCTGAAAGAGGAAGCAGAACTGTTATGTACATATATGTGTACAAAAAGCAGCTAAATAAAATACTTTGGTTATAATTTTCACTGTTTCTTTCACACCTGCTCTAAGGATAGATTTTTTTTTTTTTCCAATTATAACCATGTTTTAAATCTATTTTAGAATAGCTTTGTGGAGTGGTATTTATTCTGCATATTGTGTGTCACCAGAAAAATATGACATTTGGTAATCAAAGTCTCCTTAGTTTTTATAAGTTGCTGTCTGTCAAGTCCTTCTTGCCTTAGTACAGCTCTTAAAAGGATACTTTCAACTGCATTCATCAGCTGCAATTTTAATTTTGCTTCACACTTAACATATATCCTCAAAAAAATCCCCTGACACACACTGGTAGAATATTAACTAGAATACTTATGCAGTTTAAATGCATAGACAAGTGAATACAGTGTGTTTTTCTTTAAATGTTAGAATACAGTATTCATTTTACATTTCATTAGCATTTACTCTCCTCTCTCTCTCTCTCTCTGTGTTTCCAGGTATGCATATATAAGAAATTTTATTTCTGAATGCCTTTTGTGTTTGTAGATGAAAATAAATAAATTTCATCAAGTTGTTCCATTACACTTAAAACCAAAAATTACTTACATAGTTTTAAGCTTTGCCAATTTTATTATTATTATTTTTGTGTAAAATGTTGTTCTAATGAATATTGCACGCATGCATTTATGCATGGCTTTGTTGTTATTGAATAACTTAGGACTTTTAAAATGCTATTTTTTTACTGTGTGGCAAATGTTTTCACTTACCATAAAATATACAATGCAACTATTAACTTCACCAATTTTATGCTTTGCACAATTGCAAGGAGTAGCCCAAGGCCACCTTCCCGTGCTTCACTTGAGCTGGCTAAGAGTCAAACTGTGCACAATACAGGTCCATTTCTCCCCTCCATTACAGTGTTTCTCTGCATCATTCAAGGTCACAAAACTCTGCCAAGCACTATTTGCTTTGCAATGAAACCAGTATCTGAAAATGTAGTTGTCAAAATGTGCAGCCTCACAGGACAGTAATGCATGTGACATTTTTCTTCTTTTTTTTTTTTTTTTTTTTTTCTGATGTAGTCTTATATGTTCCTTTGTCCCCACCTCTCATACCTTTAAGTTGTGTGATTTCTGCAACAGGCCACTCCAACTCTTCAGAGTTATCAAAGTGAGGATTTGTGCCAGGTCAAGTTCTGAGGAGCATGCAAAGTGGGAACATAGTCTCAAAGAGGCCACAGGGAACAATAAGGAAATGTGAATTGACTCAGGACACTTGAGTATTCCTGATACCTGTGGCTCTGTTTAGTTGTCTTAAACCTACCAGACTTTCATACAAAAATGCCAGTGGCTCTTTGCTTTTCTGAGAAGCGTGGTCCAAGGATGTCCATGCAGCCAGGAATATCTGTTAAGGCTTAAGATTCATTTCCTGATACCATAGAACTTAGCAGTGAAGGAGTCCTCTCTGGATAGGAATACTCTAGTCCAGGGTGCTGGAATTAGGGAACTGTGACATACTATGTGAGATACTGTGACTTGATGATCTCCAGAGGTCCCATCCAACCCCTGCCATTCTATGACCGAAAACAGAGGGCTACCTAGATTTGGAATTGGGACAGGGGGAAGTGACAAATATTTTAGGTTCTGATACAAAGTCTGCTATCAGTCTGCAATATCAGCTTCCATATTTCATATTAAATGTTTTAAGAGGCAATGCAAAATACAGGAATTAAAAATTCATAAGGAGGTTTTAAACACAAAGACAGAAAATGTCTAATTAACAGGCTTCTTTGAATTGTAAAATTGTCCTGGACAGGTATCACTATATGCTTTCTTTATTAGTTTTCTATCCTCATTCTATTAGTTTTGTTGAAGACTGGATATATGGGCTGGGATAAATGGATTGTATGGATCCTAGGACCAGTAAAATGCATCTCTTAACAATTCCCCCCCCCCCGAGACTATACCTTAATATAATACACTTAACTTTGGTGACTTAGCTTGCCACTGCAATGGAGTTTCAACACTTCCCTAGAAGTAAAGGGTGCAGGGATGGGCAAGAAGTTGTTTTAAGTGGTGGAGGAGGGACATATGCCACAACCCTCTGCTGTGGCAGCTATAGGTATGGTGGGAGAGCCCCCGCGTGGAGATACAGCAGATGCTTACAGAGAGGACTTTTCTGTAGCAGAGCTGTTGTGCCACTTCACAAATCTCTCCTGAGCCAACAAAAGCACCCTGCTGCTGATGTAGCTGCAAAAGGGGCTTTACCAGCATAGCTCTGATCACTAACAGCTATAATTTTTTCTTTTCCACACTTCTAGCCAATATAGCAGGGCTGGCAAGTAATTGTCTTGTAGATACGGCCTTGATATGCAGTGACCAGCCAAACAACTGCGAATGATTGAACTGAACAAGCCTCTGAAGAGAAGGCAATTTGCCTAGGGAAAAGAGGACATAAGTATATATCTGACCTAAGTTAGCACCTCCCCTGTTCACTGACATTTAACGTAAAGCCCTGAACACTTTAACCCTTTTCCACCTAGGAGCAGCAAGGTTTTATATTTGAATGCATTGTTAATGTCTTCCTGGAGAACAAATAGGAAACAAAAAAATATCCTTAAGCATCTGCTGCTCAAATTCTTCTTTCCCCACACTGTCTAATAATAATCAAAACACTTTTCAGGCCAGGTGAAGCATCCTCCCATTGTGACTTAGTTGATATATCCATAGGTATCATATATATTATGGAAAACAAATGCAAGCATGAGAATAATTCCAATGCAAACTTAAGAAATGCTAAATATAAATAAATGGGGAGTGATTTATATTGATTCTCCATTGCCACAAATTTCACATTGTCATTCAGTACTATGCTTCTCTTCAGAAAGGCATTTTTCAAAATTGTCAGAGCCTAACAGAATGTGCATACCTAGGCCTGCAGGGAGTGTGAACTTTGTATGCTGTCTGCTTGCTCTTACACCGTTTCAGCAAAATTCATGCTCTAGCAAATGGATTAATGTCTTGTTTCTGTTTGTTCCCTCTCCTTGGTGTAGCTCCAAGTGCTCCTCCTCAGTCTGTTACTGTACTGACAGTTGGAAATCACAACAGCACAAGCATCAGCATCTCCTGGGATCCTCCCCCTCCAGATCACCAAAATGGAGTCATCCAGGAATATAAGGTAGAAATGATGTCTAATGGGAGGGTTGTGTGTTTAAGGAAACAGTCTGCTTGAATTACAGAACAATAGTGCTGTTTATGGATTTAGATTCTGACAGCATTTACAGCTACCCATATAATTATATGGAGAAAGAAGAATGACTGCTTATAGATTTTTTTTTTAATATTTTATTTTATTTTTAAGCAGTACTGCCATTATATAAAAGCAAAAATACCATAAACTAGAACTGGAAGAGAGCTGTAATTGCCAGCTCACGGTGCTTCTTCTTGCTTTTCCCTGCTGTGGAATGAGAACGGTTTGTTGGTTTTGTTGGTTTTTTTTTTTTTTTTTTTGTTATGGGCTTCTGTACTCTCAAGATAGACAGTGAAGTCCTTGTCTTAGAGTGCCTTCAATCTGTCAGAAAATCTGGCAGGAAAGATACCTCTTTCCACTGCAAAAATGCTGTTCCTAACACTTCAGGGTCAAAGTCGAAGGACTGTGGCTCTGGAAGAAAGACTTCTTCCAAGTACTTTCTTAGACAAGATTCACAACTTCACGTGCTAGGTTGTGTGCTCTGAGTAACAGGTTCAACATCACTACTATACTCAGAGTTTGTTATATGAGAGTTGGCTGCATAGGTTGTATTTTGTCCTCTGTAGCTATGATGGCTCAAAGTATCCACTGCTTATGTATCATCCTAAGTTTTGTTGTAGTCTGTCATTCCCCACAAAGATCACTTTTGCACATTTCACAACACAGAAAAACTGAAACACATTATAGAGGTGGAGGACCATGAAGAAACTGATCAGCCAAGGTTCAGCATTGTCACTGGCTTGTGACCAAGAGACACACTGTTTCTTAAATAGCTTTGTTGTGGATGGTTTGTAATACCTAGAGAGAAATTTTAATTGAAATAGAGCAGGGCAGCTTTCTTGACAGTCCCACAAAGGGTGGAAGTGGTGGATAGACCTTATTTCACACAAAAAAGATGGTGTTTTTTCCTACTATATCTTGAGGGAAATCAGCATCAAAAAGGGACAAAGTGCTTGTCTTCTAAATCAAATAAATCAACATTTTCCAGCTTATTGCTTGGTCAGAGGGATGCAGTAAATGCTCACAATATTTATGTTTAGCATAGCACTTCTTTTGTTTTGCTTTTAGTCAATATCAAGATTTATTAATCCAAGAATTTTATTGATCTCTTTTTCATATCAATTAGTAATTATCTTTTGGCTTAATTAATCTTGATACTGACTCCAGTATAAGTCAATATTAACCATCAAGGACTTACAGGCAAATAAGTAAAGCAGTCCTAAAACACAAAATATGTAGATATGAAACAAAGTGGGCTGCTGGTTAATAAAAGGCATGTTCCAGGTGAGTGCTCAGACCTCTAGGCTGTTTATAAAACAGCTGGAGTCACTACCTATTTACATCCCTTCTGTGTTGGATTAGATGGCTGCCTGATTAGTGAGCTGGCTACAGTGAATGTATTGCAAAGTGTCTAATACTTTGCTGAGTATAATATGACTGCTGAGGTCTCACAGTACATTTTCTAACAAATTGAATGTAGATATGTTGATTCCACTTCAAGCATCAGAGTGCCTGTAAATTAATTTATAAATTAAACGCCTTTAATTAAGGGTACCTCATAGCTGCTGTAACCTAAGACCAGGGCAAGAAATAGAAGAATGAATGCAATAGTTTCTCACTCTAATGCATCTTGGACTGAAAATAAGATCTATTTGAGCTTAGGAGAACATTTACCCTCCAAATCTTCCTCAGTGTTTCAGACAAAAGAGATAAGGTGTGATAAAACACTACGCATGGTCAAAAGTAATAGTAGAGAGAGCATTGCTGTTGCTTAGACACGTTAGTTGGTTGCTGACACCGGTTCCACCAATCGTGCTTTCTTCTGCTGTTATAATTATGTATTGTACATATTGTAATTATGTAATCTTTATTCATTGATTTCCTTGAGTGGTAGTAAATGCTTTCTTTAATAATGTAGAAGCAGTACATGCAGATAACATTAACTATAGAAGAATCCCTACAAGTTCTAGGGATTTTTGAATTTGAATCTAGGGATTTGAAACTTCTTGGGAAAAGCCTATGGAAAAATGCAAGAGAGACATATCACTGAAATCATAGACCATTCCCATCACAAAATGCCAATTGAGATTATAGAGTGTCTTTTCTGTCTAACTAGAGTAGTTGAATCAGGAACTGATATCTGGATAACTGAACAATGTAAGTAATCACAAAAGCAGCAGTAAAAATTAAGTTTGTATTTATTTCAGAAATTTCACATATGCCTGTTATGCATTGAAAGGAAGATGAAAAGAATTTTGAAAATTCTTTCTTCTTTAATACTTTAAGAAGTAATATGCTTGTATTATTTTGTGTCCATTTGCTATTCAGTGGGAAACTGATAAAAAAATGTGGGAAGTTTTTAGGAAATGTTTAGTGATAATCATATTGAAAGAGATTTCAAATAATGTGTTAACACCACTTTTTTACTTGGATGATTCTGGTCTGTGCTTCTAAGAAGTGTAACCACAGAAGTTTCACTCCATGCAGAGCCAGAGAGTTATTTGCAAGCAGCTTTTGAAGCTGGCTTGGTCCTATGCTAATCTGGGATAGTTTCCTGAGCTAAATCATCCCAATTCCAGCTACTCCTGGACAGTAACAGTTAAGAAGTCCAAAAGAAGTGATTGTCATGAAATGCCTTGATATGTCATATTAATGAGTGATTGTTATGAGTATGAAGAATTTCTTATATTTTAACACATCAACTTTTGTCCCAGATCTGGTGCCTAGGTAATGAGACTCGATTTCATATCAACAAAACAGTAGATGCAGCCATTCGGTCTGTAGTAATAGGTGGCCTATATCCAGGTATTCAGTACCGTGTGGAAGTTGCTGCGAGCACCAGTGCAGGTGTGGGAGTAAAAAGTGAGCCACAACCCATAATAATAGGTAAGTGATTATCTGTTTTGTTGGTTTGGTTTGACTGTTTTGACTTTTGGAAATGTTTTCATAAATCACATCTGTGAGCATAAAAAATCCATGGAGCAAAAGACAAGATTTGACTAGAGCTGGCTAGTTAGCTTTTAACGTTCCACTGCCTACTTACGTGTCTTTGTGCAGAGTTCTCGCAGGCAATGGAGGGAAATGTGTTCCCAAGACATAAGAGAAAATGCACATTATCTATTGAAACTGATTTAATATTATTTTCATGAATTTACCACTTCTGCAGGTTGGCAGATTTATGGAACTAACAGCTCAAGCTGGCTTTTCCTCCTGTTCAGATGACTGCAGTGTTGCCTTACTCATACTGTTGGCGCCTAAGGCACTATTTACAGTTGGTTTTCTGAACATTTGAAGTCAGTGTTTCTCTGGTATCCTAAGCAGATGAGCTTCCTCTGCTAAATAATGAGTGGCCTCTAGTCCTAATAGACAGCAAAGGTAGTATTATCAACCCTGCCTTTGAAATTACTGTTTCTTAGTAGTGGTTTCTATGCTGAATTAATTTCCTGACTTGACGAAAACACAGAATCTGCTTCTTTTGAAATTCTTCTCAAGTATAAAATACAAAGGCAAGAGTGATATAGGAAGCATAAGAATAGAAGTAATCATAATTAGGAAAATGGAATTTAACTGTACAGAGCATCACCTTTTTTGAGTGCACAATATAGGAATTTTGTTGCTTTTTTTTGTATAATCTAATTTAATTATTACTTAAATGGGCTTTTGTTTGTTTGTGGTTCTTTCTAGAAAATTATGTCAATGCAATGTCCCAAACATGGACTATTCTATTACCTATTGAACTTTAGAAAAGCCCATCCCCTAAGCATAGCTTGAATATTTAATGATATTCAGGTTCCCTGTGCATCAAACCAGAAGTTGAAGTACATCAGCTTTGAATATATTGTCATTGGAGAAGGAAATATAAGAGTGGAGGTGAAGGCAGCACCATTTTTAGAAAAATGCTGTAACAGAAATGCCAAGAAGGGGGAAAAGAATTCTAGAACTGAAAGCAAGAAATTGATTTTTGAAAATTTCACTTGGAAAACCAGAAATAAAATTGGAGATAACAGCAATGCTGGTTAAAGGTATAGCTATTATTTCTCTTCATCAGTTGGCCTATTCACTTTTACATTCCATCATTGGCATGATCATATGAGGAACAGCTGCAAACTTTCACAGTAATAGGTACAATCGAATCTGATGTGTCTAATTAATTTTTGGTCCGACAAATTAGTTTTGTTCTTCATTACTCTCCAATGGGAGGAAGACATTATATTTCATTAGGTTTTTGTCTTCGGGAACAATGGAGCGTTACAGGTCGCACACTTCCCTTGTCTATGTTCTAATTAGTTGAACTGACAGCATTGTTATAGATACACCTGCAGTATATGAAATAGTACACTGGTACCTTGGATGACATATTTATTACTTCTGCTTAAATATTAAGTAAAGAAATACAAAATTCATGCCATTTGTTTCCCCAAACCCCAACAAATATTAATTTTATCAAAAGTCAGTGGGTAATATTCATCGGTACCCATTTACTTTCCAGTCATTGAACTCACAAAGCATATGTTATTTTGACATTTAAATGAATTATTACTTTTGCAGTTGTAATTGCTTGGCACTGAAGGGTAAGAGCAAACAGCTGGACTGCAAACTTTAGAAGGTAGTTTGGAGACAGATTACACCTTCCCCTAGAAGAGAGGGAGAGCATACAGTCCACTGAAAACTCTCCCCAGGCCCTCTGCCATTTGCACTCTCATTCTCCATTCTCAAAAGACTGTTTTCTGACCTTAGAGAAGAAAACGGGATCTTGAGACTTTTTGTAGGCTCTTTTCTTCAGTTCAGGAGCATCCACTCCTGAAGCCAGTGTCCCTGAAGCACTTCTCTGCCCACTCTTCTCTATGGCACCACGTCTGCCTTTGAAGCAGCACCGACATAACCTGTATCCTCACCATCCTGCTGCTTGTACCACTCCTCCAAAGGGCACAGAAATGAACTGAAAATTAATGCCAATTAGAGCATCATCAACTCCCATGCTGATTTCTACTACAAAATCAATTGTGTGCCTGGAAGAGCATGCCGTAGAGTGCCTCTTTTTATTAGTTTTACTCTCAGCACTCCCTCTTTCAGCACTGGGGTACTATAGATTGGTTCCATGGGCATTAAAAAAAAAAGGGAAGAATCCAATAAAGGAGCTACTGCTGCTTCTCTTATTTTCCTTGTCACAGGCACTCACAGAGTTTTATTCTCACATACTGCACCAGGACTGGGAACCATCAGGCCTTTCACAGTGGCAAAACAAAACAGGGAATTATGGGAAAGGATGGGAAGTCATCAGCTGCAGCTACCAGGCCCTGAGATTGGTAAAATTAACCAACAGGGCCAGTATAGACTGATACTGCCTTTTTATACATTAGCAGGTGTAGTCTGTCAGCATACTTCTGTGGGACCAATTTTGATTGCTGGAATCCTGTTTTGTTTCTTGTACAGAGCTACTGAAAGCCAGCCAAGCTCTAGCACAGTTTCAACAGTCTGTTTGCAAAAGCAGACGGTCATCATTACTAAATATTGACATGGTGCTGAAAGAGAGAAAGCTTAATGAAATCACTGAGATCATGAACAGTGTCATAGCAATGTAATGCAGTGCATCGCATTTCTTCTGAGTGACTCAGCTCTGAACACAGCTTGGGGCATGTAGCTGGGGCAGCGGTGCGGCAGAGCCCATTCCCGTGGCACAGTGGGCAGGCTGGGGCAAGAAAGGCATGCTCAGCCCCACAGGCCCTCTGGGAGGAATCTTCATTCACAACTTGACTGGTGTCAACTCTGGGTGTCCTGCAAAGAGAAATAAAACAGGAAGCGTCAGACTTCCCACATCTGCTTTAGCCAACGACCTGGTTTGTTTGCTTTTGGCTGAATCCAGGGTGCTGACACAGGGGCTGGTCTGTTGAAAGAAGTGAACGGTAAATTTAATCATTACCAAATTACAGAAGAAGAATATGTATGTTTTCACAACAAGGCATAATCACAGAATCCCACAGAATCACAGAATTTTAGGGGTTGGAAGGGACCTCTGAAGATCGTTGAGTCCAACCCCCCTGCCAGAGCAAGACAAAACTAGGGCAGATCACTCAGAAATGCATCCAGACAGATCTTGAAATTCTTCAGAGAAGATGCAATAATGCTGCAATACTTCTAATAATTTCCTCTGAATGCCCATTTCAGTGGTTTATTGCCATATTCAACACCTTTAAGTGTTTGATAGACTCTCATAATTGAGAATCATGGTATTTAAATCTTTTTTGTCTCAGCAGAGTAGCTACTCTTTCAGCTTTTCAGCATGCATATAGGCATCTGGTAACAATGCATTAACTTTTCAAGGACTGAGCTATATAAAATGTTTTTACTAGAAAGGATGGATAATTCTTTCACCAATATCAAAACTGTATATGTGAGCAGTTTATGTCAAATGTACATATAATCAATATTAATATTTTTTTTCAGAAAAATATGTTCTGCATTTCCAAATTTTAAAACTAACCATTTTTGACAGGGGAGAGTTTGAAGTAGAAGAGTGCTGGCCCTAGAACTATATGTTTTAGCATTTTCTGAATTTCCATTCACATTTTTCATAAGCATTTGTTTTCAAGCCAGACACCAAGCTTTTCCTATTAGAAAAGTTCTCATTTAGAGAAAGAGGGGGGAAAAAAACTATGGGAGCATCTACTGAAATTTACAGATTTCTAATGTAATATACACAATTTAAGATCCTATATAGTATTTTTTGATAGATATCAATAATTGGTACTCCACATCATAATTATTTCTTAAAGGTTGATGTTAAGAATTTTTCATGCCTATTCAATGTGAAAAAAACAGCATCTGTTGCTGTGATTGTTCAGAACTTATAGTTAACTATGCAATTTTCTGCTTTGTGTCAAAGCTGGTACATTTAGGGTTTGTATGGATTTTTTTCCCCATGAAATAATTGCTGGAAAATGTGTCTAGCCCCACTTGAAAATAATATATTTTATTTTTTTATTTTCAATTTGTAAACTCTAGCATGCAACAAAACCAAATGAGTTAAATAAGAATTTTTGGCATGCTGACAACAAGAGAAGTAATTGTCTTTTGATATTGTAACATATTTTGTATTTGGATTTCTCTTTTAGAAAAATCTATTTACTGATTGCTTGGGTTTTGGTTTTTTTTTTTTTTTTTGATTGGTTTCCTATGACCCATTTTCTCAGCATTGTATTCTGTTTAGAATTATTAAAAATATATCAATCAGTAAACATGCATGTTGTTAAAAAAAAAAAAAAAAGGCTTTGGACTGTCAGCCGTTAGATTACTTGGGAGAATGTTAAAAAGCTATCTTTTAAAATACATGTTTCAAAATCACAATGAATTATGGATTTATTTTCTGGAGTCATTGGGTTTCAGGTGTACATTGGTACTTATTGAAGATCACTTATTGTGGATAATTCTTTTCAGGTGCCTTACTGGTGTTTTTTAATGTTCATTTGCACTTGGTTCCTGTTTGTATTGCAGAATCCATAACATCATTCTGTCAAATTTCTTTTGTGCAGGAGGTCGTAACGAAGTTGTCATCACTGAGAATAACAACAGCATAACTGAGCAAATAACTGATGTTGTCAAACAACCTGCCTTTATAGCAGGCATCGGTGGTGCGTGTTGGGTAATTCTGATGGGTTTCAGCATCTGGCTGTACTGGCGGAGAAAGAAGAGGAAGGGGCTCAGCAATTATGCTGGTAAGAACAGTAATTCTTTATTACTATCTCATCAGGTTCTAACATGAAGAGAACAGGTGCTGTTAAACATACTTAAAAAACACGTTGAACTTAAAACAATGTTGGCCTGGTTTAATTTTGTATGCTTGTTTTAAATGTATGCTGTGAAAGTGCTGGTGTATGAGAAGCTTTAAATGCATTACTTGGTACCACATTTCATCATTATCATAAGACGGTCTTTATTTTTACATCTCCAACACATCTAGCATAGAAAAGTACAAAGAGGATTAACTGCACCTCTTGCTCCTTGCTCGGAAGGCACTCTGTTAGTGGTCTGGATCCATTTATGTGCTCAACTGTGCATTAGACTAGATGCATTAGAAGGAGGATTAGAAGGAATATTTGGTCTTCTTTTTCATTCCCATGCATTTCCATGTACTTTAAGCCATGTGCATGGGAAATGAACAGAGGTACTTCATCAGTGACTCCATACCTATAGCTGGAAGAGAAGAGAGTGATGTATTAGATGGAGAACTGTGGTCAAAATTTGACTATGGCAGAAGCCATAAAACGTTTTGTCTTGGAGGTAGAACACCTTAAAATGCCCTCACAGTGTGATCTCTTTTGCACCAAATTTGTTGCTCTGGTTACAAATTAGATTTTGAAAATTATATTTGGAAAAATAAATAAGTTTTCAAAAAATATTTTCTTCCTTCCTCAAACTGTTGGTCTGTTATTCTGTGCTTCGGTATTTTTATGGATTCTTAAGAAATCAGGTGCATTACTATAAAATGGGTCACTCTGAAGCCGAATTTAACACAAAAAAAGCAACTGTTCCTCAAATATTTGGATAGGTTTTCTTGTAGTGCTTATTAACATTTAAAAAGAGAAAACATTACCTTTTTGAGCAAGATATGCACAGTTGAGGGCACTGCATATTTAATGTTGACATTATATCACGCGAAATTAACACCAGTATTTCTATTTACAAGTTATCACATGCGAACTCAAGGACACAGGTTCCCTAAGTGGCTGAGCATCTCTAACAACTTGCCAAAAAACAACATTCATTTTCTGCTCACAGCCAAGTAGCCCTATGCCTCCTCACCTTGGCATTAGCCATCATGAGACTCCTCAATGTTCTGACTAGGCTCACTACACTGGAAGGAACTATTCTATGTTGTTTTTCAGTCCTTCCTGCTGTATTAGTTTTCTACTGGCTTAGTGAAACCTGGCAGCCCAAGAATTAATCAGACAAGCAGTGAAAGCTGGGGGAGGAGAGACCTTTTCAGTGAACTGACTTGGTTTCTGTGGAACCTCGCCTTGCATCACTACATGGCCTGTATTATTCATACGTTATGCTTTTTGCCAAGATGTTTTTTTCTTTCCTTTAACAGCAATAGCTTTTACTTTCTGAGAGGTGGATGGTGTTAATTGAAAAAACTAATATATATTGCACACACCTACACATGTGTTTATATGAAATATCAGTCCAGATCCCCTGCTTTTTCACATTAAGAGACAGCTGTACTGTTACTCCTTTTAAGAAACAGTCCTATACATAAACTTTGGACACAAGCTAAGACTGCCCTTTTTGTTAAAAAGTAAAATTATTAGCCCTGTATGTGAGTTTCCATGTGGAGGGCAGGTGTTGAGAGCCAAGTCTTTTATACCTTAGAATGCAAAGCTGTAAATAATTGTAGTGGTCATTACAAACAGCGTGTCTCCTGCAACTTCTCATAGTGTTTGCTGCATCTAAGTGTGATGTCAACACTGCATCATGACACAGAATTCCCATTGTCAGAATTATGAAATAGCGTATGCTTTCAGCAAAGAAAGTTCATAACAGATCATGCTTCAAAATTCATCCTATTGTTTAGAATTTGGAGAACAGCATGTCCACAGAGAAAGTCTTCAAATGTGACTGTTAAACTTTTCTGCTCACCTTTCCAACCATCATTTTTCATTGGCTGCTGGCTGGTTAGTGCTTTAAGCTCAACTGTTATGTCCTTGCTTATGATATTCAACCACAACTGAGTAAAATCCAGAGGAAACTCGTGCCCTGCAATTAGCGCTTATTATCAGGGTGTGTAACTCACAATGTGTTTGCTTTCTTGTTTTGCAGTTCAGTCCTTCACCTTCACCCCTGCAGGTACTGTCCATTAGTCTGTCTCTTACCTCTCCAACACATCATTGCAAGCATTAGCTAAGTGTTTATGGACACGTGAGATATGCAGAATTAAAACCAAATACAGGGAGAAATACTTCTGCTGCCTATCCTTCATAAAAATGTAGCATTCATTCTCCCAGTGATTCCAGGGGAACATAAAATCAACCACCATTATTGTCTCTGTCATTGTAATTCTGCATATTTCTTATTCATCTAACTCCTCAAAATACTGCAGTTTTGAAAGTAATTTGCAGGACAAGATGTTTGAACTAACTTAACATAGTCACACAGTAGTCGTATGTAACTGAATTTTTATTTTCAAGCTCAGAAAAAGTATCTCAAACATTTTTGAAGATCTAAATGGAGACATGGAACTGTCTTCCACATTAGCTGTTAGTCGCATATATGTTGACCTTACGATGAACTGTTCAGATCTTTAAGCAAACTAGTGATTAACACATTGCCTCTACAGTGTTTCTGAAATTGAAGCATTTGCTTTTTTTTTTCCTGCCTACCCAACTCAAAGCTGATATACTAGTTTTCATATCTCTAGTAAAAATAGCATGCAGTAGACCATTATTGTAACTATGATTAAAGATATGTAAAGAATAAACAAAGCTGGAACAGAAGGTTGCAAACAGCTTAGTCAACATATGGATAGCCAGCAAAAATAAAGTATACAATTAATACAAATAATTAATACAAATAATTTGCTTCTGCTCATACATAAGCTTGAGATTCAAATACTCAAAAATACCTCAGTGTGACAGTGTAACATGCTGAAACGTCTCAGCATGTTCCAGCACAAATCTGTAAAGTTCTTGCATGTAGCTTGTCCCCTCAGTTGTAGTTACCAAAGCTTTCTCTTCTTGTCTCTTCTTCCATCCACGTGATAAAGGACGGTCTTCCTACTGCACTGCTGAACTGGTCCTCATGCTCAGCTAGATGCTTTCTCACTCATGCTTGTCTTCAGCCACATGTTGAGCATTTAGCTTAGCAGGAAAGAGCAGATGACAGTCAGATGAGCGAAGGTGATGGTGTCTCCCCCAAGGGCCTGTGACATTGCAAGGAAGAAGTGTCCTTGCAGAAAAGCTTTGGAGGCTCAGAAATTGCTCCTCTGGCTGACGGGCAAGTTTGTTCGAGCTAGTATAAGTCATGGCACAACACATCCTACCCTAAATGCATTATTTGTGTTTCTTTGAGACAGTGTAGGATTTTTTCCAAAGCTAAATAATGCAGCTTTGCATTTGATTCCTATGATTATGACACTGTCAACTGTCTGTAACTGTGGTGAGTTTTTTCCATTGTCTTTGTAGCATAAATTGGCATGACACAGGATTATGCTGGAGCCACAGTTACTGTGTGTGATTCAGTGCAGTGGATGCATATGTGCTGGGAATCTAGGGTATGTCAGAGGCACTGCCAAAAATTTGCTTTCTTAAAAAATAGTTTTTACATCTCATGGACTTTATAGAAATATAACAGCACATATTTCTGTTTCCTGGCCTATAATAATTTCAGGAGTCACTGACAACTGAAGTCATCCAGTAGTCAAACTCAAAAGAAATATTATTAATTAAAAAAAAAAGAAAAAAAAAAATTCTTATGAAAGAACATAGTCCATAGTTTTAGCTTTATACACAGATTTCCCTAAGAAACATCACTGGTTCTCTAGTATTTGAATTTGCCATTAGTAATATTATTTAGACAAACATATCTCTGTTTGTGAAGGTTTGCTAATACTCACAACTGTGTGTTGCTCCCTTCAAAGTTATAATTCATAAACAGTTTGGTTACAGATCTAAATATTTAGACAGTGGTATGTATCTTTCAGAATCTCATCAGAGACAGCTGTCAATCAAGTTTTACTAAAGGTGAATTTATCCTAATATACTCAACTTTTAGAAGTTGCACAAATTTTGTTTAGGCATCTGTTTTAAAATCTTCTTTCAGAAAGTTGCAGAATATGCATATTTAACTGTGTAATAAAGAGAATTGAATGTATTAGTAGAACATTCGTATTTTTGCTCTATTTCAGACACAAACCAAAAAATGGTTTTTTTTTCATTTTTTTTCCTGATATGGTTTTTTTTTGGTTTTTCTTCAGTTGTATGTGTGTGTCTGTAGATCTTAAACCACTAAAAATAATTGTTTACAAGTCTAGAATCTGCAGTTATATAATTACTTGTTAAAAAAAGTTCTTTTGAGTAATTTTCAGATTATGGGGCATTCACTGGGACTATTTGTTATTTGTATTCTGTTATTAAGATTCTAAGAACTATTAATTTTTGCTGTATGACTAAACTACTGTAGCACTCTGTGTAGAGGAAGGGCAAGCAGCAAATGTTACACAATTGATTATGATTTGTGCCAGAGAAGAATACTTGAGTTAAATTCATTAAGCTTTTTGTCTTTGTGAACATTTTCATAAGCACTGGTCAATTTCTAGGATGGTCACAAATAAAGTGACATTGAAAATCATAGCTAAATATTTTTACTTATTTTCTGTTGAACTGACTCCAGTAGTTACTGAGCCACAGTTCTGTACATCAGTATTCCTCCACTTCCATTTCCCCCATCATGACTCACCAGGCTTTGATTCTCAGTAGTATGAGTACTACAAAACATTTGATCTTTCAACTAGGTTAGTTAGATTACTTCTGATAAATATTAGTGTCAACATCTGCAGATATACAAGAAGTATATACTTTCACTGGTGTTTTTTGGGTGTTTTTATGGCTACCCTTTACTCAGATTGCCTGGATATAAACATGTGCTATGGGTTACTACATGATGTAAGAAAACATAGATGGCACAAGAGATATCTGACCACTTCTTGTATAACAGATAAATAGTTTCATTGCCATGTAATAATGAAAGAAAAGATTTTGTTTATTTTGTACTAGAAATTACAATTCTTTTTTCACATTTCAGTATAAGAATTTACACAGCAAAGTCATGGAATCCGTTTGTAGAAATAAGAGAAGTTTCATTTATCTGCTTATCTTTCATGTGCCCTCAAGCTCATTGTTGTGCCAGTACTCGCTCAGTTGAATACTTACATGTTTTCAAGTGTCTAGGCCATCAGTCATGCAAAGGAAGTAAATATGTATTTTCACTTATGAGTAAGTAAGCTTATTTAGTGACTAGTGCTCCTTGGGATTAAAGATTTCATGAAACTGAGTAAATAAATAAAAAAAAATATAGAGAATTATGGAATGCACACATCTTATACACAATTCCCGAAACTGTTAAATGAGGATAAATTATTTGACAGAATCATCTAAAGGTAGACAGAAGATTTGATGGAATTTTTATATGCTGATTAACTGTTCTGAGTCAATGCTTATTAAAAGAGGATTAATCTACAGTCGTATTTGAGGAACAGCTTATCAGAAAAAGGAATGAGACTTGGCTGGCAACATTAAAGTTTTCATTTGCAGTAGGAAAATGTGGCCTACTAGAGATAGGCATTCAGAAAGCTTTCTAAAGCTTTCTAAAGCTTTCCTGCCTCAGAATGTCAACTTACTATACATTCATATTTTTCCAGTTCTAGCAGGCATGAAGATTAAGTTTAACCTTGTCAGACAATATTAGTAAATGGTTTGGTTACCTTCTTGTATATTTAATAAAAAGCGTGTGAAAAGCTCCTTAACGTATGCTGTTCTTCATACAAATGTATACGATATAATTTCCTTAAATATTTATGCATTTAAAATGCACTTTGGATTATATTTCTGCATTTTCACAGTCCTTGAAGTATAAGCTGGTGGGAATTCCTTCAAAATGTCTCAAAGTAGAGGTTATTTTTTCATCTTCTTTTGAAAATCAATCTCATCCCTGCAGGTCTTCAGCTTTTGTAAGAACATATATCAGATGCAAAGAGTGCTGAAAGAGCTTTTTTGCTTCCTCAGTGATAAAAAGCAAGGGAGATGGGTGGGTCAGTGATAGGGGCATCCTTCCCTTCCTCTTCTTATATTGCCCCTTGAAATTGCTCTGCTTCTTTTTGAAGTGGAGACAGGATGAATAAAGCCAGCTGTCTGTGTGTTTTATTTTTACAGTGACATCTACAAGCCTGCATTTCATTAAGTATGCTCCTATTCAGGCGTTTAGACTTGTTTTGTAATTGCAGAAATCAAACTGCAGGCAAAAATGCTGACAAAATGTACAGCAGGAATGATAAACATAGTGCTTGTGTTGGCAGCCTGACCATATCTTCTGTTGTTAGCTGTCTTTCCTTTCACAATATTGATGCTAAAAGAAAGGCATCTTCTCTATCCAGCCTCAGGTAGCCCATTTATGGATGGCATCAGGAATAAGATTTTATTTTTGTAACAACTTGATGACATGTCCACACTTCAAGAGGCATTTTGGCTAGCTTAGTTGATATTCCAGAGACTCTTCCACCAAGAATAATAACTAAAGTATTTAATTGTTTATTTTCTCATGAAGATTATAACCATCCAGGAATTGGTATACAGGGTGGAGGGTAAATTAAAGAACCTGTATTCCTTCCCAGTTCCTTACACATTGCATAAGCCAGGCACAATCTTCCCCAGGAAAACCAATGCCACTGCAAGACAAGTTCTCTTTTTAATAAACAAAGCTGACCTTTCTTCTTAAAAGAAGCAGTGTTTATATTGGGAGGGTGTAAGATTAACATAGGCAAAACCCAGGAAGCATTTACTACCACCAGGATACACATATAGAAAGGAAAAGAATAAATACTGTGATACCTGTCTTCTCTCAACAAGTTCATCTACCACTAACCTGCAGCAATTATGACTCTAGTGAAGAGGTTTTGATGTAATTTCTTCTTGATATGTTTCTTGCAGAATTCCTTGGAGGTTTTTTCTATACCTCACTGCATGCAAAAAAAAATGTCTCTGGCAAACATTGCTGCAGTTTTGTACTATCTCCCCCATTTTAGCTGTGCTTTATAAAGGTACACAAGGGATATAAATATTTTGAAGACCACAAGTATATATATATATATATAATTTTTTTTTCATATGACATGCATAGTCAAAAATCTCACACATCTGTACATGCTATACAAGTGATGGCAATATTGCTTTCAAATTATTTCTGGTAGATGGTAGTGTAAACAAGAGCACTAATCCCAAGAAGTTTTCAGAAAATATGTTTTACTGGAATTCCCTTAAACCTGTAAACTTTTATTTATCAGGGTTGCTACTGAATGCACCCTTGTTTATCTTTTGTCATTTTGACAAAAGCGGAAAGTTGGGGAAATGGAATATAAAATATGAAGGGGAGGATGAGAAAGGAAGCAGCATCTAGGGTACTTTTGACCAACATAGCCAGGCAGTAGCCACCTCTTTGCATATTCACACATGATATCTACAGCACCTCAGCTTACTCACTTTTAAGCAAGAAATGATACATTCATTTGACAGAATGACAGCATCACGGCATGAGAAACAACATGAATGAAAGTAACATTGACTCTAAAACTAATTACCTGCAATTTTTATCTTGTCTTATTTTTCAAACAGACTTTTATTTAATACTTCCCATACTTGCATTTTGATTTTCTTTACATTAATTGGCTTGATTACATCCTTTCAAAATTCAGCTATTAACCACTTTGATGTGACATATGACTGCAGTGATTTTCTGATATTGATATTTGTCTGTTCTGCAGTGAAGGGTAATTAATCACCCTACTCAAGCACTCTTCAGCAGGGCTTCCAGAGGGGACAGTTTTGTCCACTTTACAGAATGTAGATTGTGAAATTATCCTAGGAGTTAATAAAGTGACAAGAGTTATATAAGTTATCAGAAGTATTTTCCCAGCAGATTTATGCTATTTTTTTTTTTTTTAATGATCACAGTATTTCTACTGGATGTAGTAATTTTGTCTGATTATAATGGTATATAATAGAAAACCTGATCTTGAATTAGTATAGTTTGGACTAATATTTGGAAAATCTTGCAAATACTCTGGGAGATATAATTTAATGATGGGAATGTCTGCCTTAGAAAGATAAACATTATTTCCAAACTAAAGCCTATTTTAAATTAAACTGGCCAGAGCTGCTTCTATTCCTCTCTGAAATGGGAACCCTCATCTTGTCAGGGACCCATAAGGATGCAGGTGTCCAGGACATTGATATAATTTAATAGTCTGCCTTATCTATGCCTGACGATAAATAATGGGATGTTGCCACTGAGAACTGGAGTAGTCTGTTGGCCTTGATTCAGAATATTTTTCAGGGCTTCAAAAAGGAGTAAGAAATGTTGTCAGTTAGCATCTCACCAATAATGTGGGTTTACCTATATGAGCCTGAAACGTAATCCTGTTAGTAAGATAGATAAGAGGTAGGCTGGTTTTCGTCAAACACCCATGGATGGAACCATAAAAATCATTGTCTCCCTCTGAATATGTCCTTGGCATCCCCCATGGCAAAAGGAGGATGCCAAAACTGGAAACACTTTTTCTTCCAAGAGATACTGGCGTGTATGCATATACGTGTGGGTGCTGGTTCTTATACTGTTGTTCTAATGGAAATGATGCAGCTGTATAATTTTTTTCACTCCTTCAGCTCTAACAGAGCTGCCACCTCTTTGTATTTGTCTTGGGAAATGGCATATTTGTGTGGTGACATTATATTACTGCATTACAACATGATGTTATTAACTCACTGGTGCAATGTCATTATGTACTGAAGCAAAAGCATGCCAAGAAAACAATTTAATCACATGGCTCAGTCTTGCAATGCAAAGTCACATGAAGGGGCTTGTGGTAAATTCAGGCCTTTTGCTCAGGCAGCTGATTTGCCTTGCAAGCTACAGAGCAAATTGGTGTTAATTGATAACATGTAGTGAAATCCTAAACAAATTGTAACCCCAATGCATTTAGTCCTTTTCTTATCATTTCTGTACTTTATTATGTGATGATGCCGAGAGGCCTCCAATCTCAGACAGTGAGCAGTTTGAATTGTTAATTTTAATTATTACTAATTGATTTTTTCCCTGTCTTATATGTGTGTGCATGTGTGTGTGTATGTTTGTTTTGTTTTTCCAACCAAAACACAGTCACTTTCCAAAGAGGAGATGGAGGACTAATGAGCAATGGAAGGTATGTTTCTTTGTATAAAGGTCTTTCCATCCTATTTATTTTTAAGATTAGGGATCTGAAAAATGCTATCGTGATGCACGTGGGTAATAACTGATCATTAGGAAGACTGACAACACTAGGAGGAGTTAAGTAGCTTACGACAAGGTTTAATGACCTATCTGTTGTGCACTTTGGAGGAATCAAGCCCAGATGTTTCATATCTCCCAGATGCCCTGGAAGAAATGAGTAGTAAATATCACAAGGAACGTGTTCATTTGTTACCGGGATGTTTATTGCATTAATTAGACATTAGCAAATGAAGTTGCTGTTGTTTAAGACTCCTTATTGGCTCCCCCTAAATTGCTGTGAGTGAACAATTACACTTAATCGATTGTGAAATAAATGATTCATGGATGATGAATAGGCTGTAGATTGATAGGACTGGATTCCACAACTTTGGCTACTCAATTGAAATTGATAAAAGCTGATAACGGACCCATATATCCTCATCTATTTTCCCTTTGCCAATATGGAGATTGTAATTAGGCCCTGGTAATAACTTCCAATCTCCCATTTAATCAATATTTTAGCAAAAAGAGATTAGGCCTAATGAGAGTGAGTAGATGTGGCAAGAAAGCGGCTGGGTCTTCTTATTGCCGTTTCCATAGAAACGAATGTTTCTCTTAGGGATTGTACCAGGTGGGGGTCTATAACGTACAATGATCAGAGATGTTGCTGCAACTTCATGAGTGCATTAATAACCTAGAAAAGCTGCAGAACTGTGGAAGGTTTTATGCTTACGTTTGGGAGAAGGAAATGTCTGTGGGAAATTATTTGTTTTCCCTGTTACAGACAAATACAAACAATCCACCTGCCTTGCTAAATTTCTGGCTGTTTATTCTGAAGTGAGAAAAACAAAGTGCCTTATGGCCGGAGTGTACCTACCTTCTCTTACAACATACTCGCTGCTAAATACTGCTCTCAAAGCTGGGAGTTACAGGGCTATAAAAGCCATGCAGTAGTGGCACATAAAGATAGCTGTGGACTTTCCATTAATCCTACTCAAACCTGTTTGCCTCTAAACCATCCAAGAGTGCTCAGAGAAAGAGTTACCAGCCTGTAGATGACAGCCGTGCATTTTGGATGCAAGGAAAGGAAGAAATAGTAGCCCAAAGTCCTGGAAATGGCTGATATGGAGCAATCAATTTGAGTGATGGCTCCCTTGAGGTGGTAATTTATCATGCAGCTCTGGTGTAGGATCCCATGATGGTGCTGCCTAACTTCTGTTTCACACAGACAACGGAGTTCATTTGGATTCTGGCAGAATCACAACGGATGTCTAGTCCCACTTCTAGTGACAAAGTTGATTTGTATATAACCTTAATTAACTGCTCAAGGTCCTTAAATCATCAAAGGCTACAGAATTTTAATTTGAAATAAATTAAAGTCTCCTAAACTGTTTGTTGCCTACAGTGTTAGGAGAACACTGATATGGTCTTTTCAATCACTAATTGTCTCACAGATATTTTAATTTTGTAAATATATATATATATTTGTATGTATATCTTTTTTTTCTTATTCTACTTCAGTCGACCAGGTCTGTTGAAT
>JANHGN010015565.1:40978-51447 GCA_024605025.1 Megaceryle maxima
CTTGATTTTGCCCACTTTCCCTGTTACTGTGGTCTGCAAAACCAGATCATACTAATAAACCCAAATTTGATCTCTATTTCTGCTCTCTCTCTACTGAACACTTCTTGTCACCATATTTATTGTTAATTTTGTGTTATTGCCCTGGGATTGCAGATATTATTAGGGTAAATATTAAAATGTTTACTGTTGTTCATATGAATGCAGTAGAAACTAGTTCTGTAGTCTAAATGTTCATCCAGGAAAAAAGAAAAAAAAAAAAAAAAAACAAAGGGGAAAAAAAAAAAAAAACAAACCACAACAAAACCAAAAAAAATAGTGGGAAGAGGCCATGGCATCATATCTCATTGCTGGAAAAGTCTTGAGACAGTGAGAAGAGCAACTGTATTCCCTGAGGTTGCACAAAACCCATGTCTGAGTCTGGAAATCCTTGTCTAAGTGCAAGAATCATTGTTTCTCTCTGGGGCTTAAGATATATAAAAATGTCTGTGATACTTAGAATGGGTTCTGAACATCCATACTATAGGAGTATGCATTATCTCCAATGCAATCTAACAGTTGGAATCCACATCTGCATCCAACTTTATAAAGCAAGTGTTATATAAATGTTGCATTTTTCTAACAAGTAAATTCCAGAATGGATTCAACTTTTCAGTTTCTAAATAAACAGTACAAATAGTACCATCTGATACCTCTGACCTCTGAGAGAGAAGGAAGCGGGTTATCTGCTGAGCTGTGGTTCTCCTTGGGACATCATGCCAGTCATCATTAGATTCTTCACACTTCAGTAGTCTCAGCTTCTAAGTCTAGTACTCCACCAGCAAAGGTCACTGCAATGTTTAGTAAGGAGAGAGATTGCCAATCTAACTGATTAAAGGTACAAATTGCAGTGTCTGATAGGATTCAAAATATGGAGAAAAGTCAAGAGATATTTAGTTAAATATGCTGTACTGTTTTTTAGGTGAATGTACTTGAGCATTTGAACAAGTTGTTCTCTGTTATCAACAGTACTTTGCTATTTTAAGAGACTGATCACTTAAATCCCTTCAGAATAATTGATTTTCTTTCATGTATCAGGAACAAGTTGCTTTTGTCAGATATTTCTTTTGTTGAAAAGAGGAAATGTACTAGCTAACTTCAAAAAGAAAATTAGATAAGCTGGTGCATAAAACTTCAAGGAAGTCAAGGTGATGCCCTAAAAAAATTACTTTGAGAGTTTTGCCATCTATTTTAAGAGTTTTCCTACATATTTGCTAGGAAAGTTTCCTCTGTGATTTGTAGATTCACTCCTTTCATCATTTCCCTGAAGCCCAGACAGTTTCATTGGTTCTGACATAGAGTGAGCAATTGAAAACATTCTTCAGGAGAGAAATATTCCAAACTTCACTTTCACAGTTGAAGGTATGGGGAAAAAAAGATGGTTTTAGGCAGTGAGACGTGAAGGACAAGCGGTAGGCCTATCACAGATGCTGATAGCTTGGCGATGGTTGTACATCATCTTCCCTTCATTGGCTCATGGACCTGTCTCAGCTGAAATGCAAACGTGCAAAATGACACATTTATTTTTCATCTTAAACCTTGGTACTTTCAGGCTTCCTGTGCATCAATGATTTGTTTCATTCCCCTATGTTCACCACAGATGTGCTGCCACCAGTGCCAGGGCAAGGAGATAAAACTGCTACTATGCTTTCTGATGGAGCCATTTACAGCAGCATTGACTTCACCACGAAAACTAGTTACAACAGTTCCAGCCAAATAACTCAAGCTACACCATATGCCACCACTCAGATATTGCATTCCAACAGCATCCATGAGTTGGCTGTTGACTTACCTGATCCTCAGTGGAAAAGCTCAATTCAGCAAAAGAATGACCTGATGGGATTTGGTTACTCTCTCCCAGACCAAGGCAAAGGCAACAATGGTAATGACAGATCTTATTTTCCAGAGCCCTTGACTTTATATTGTATCATCTTTGCATGAATTAGAAAAATATTTTTAGTATGTGAGACACTGTATTTGCTGTAACTAATGCTTACATACCTTGCATGCGTGCCGAACTTCAAACAACCACAAAATAGATTGTTCTGTGCTTTTAATACTCTGTCCTGTGCTCATCACCAAGCCATCCGCCTTCCATTAGGCTAGGATAGGTATGCATTTAAAAAAAATATAAATTAAACTTGCTACCCCACCACATCTGCCGTTGATTTGCTAACTGCATGTGTTGCATGTGCTTGTGCTGTCAACTAATCACACAATGCCACTGTGACCTTTGCCCTTTAACCCTTAGCCTTGCTTTACATCCCTGACTACCGCGTGGCTGAGGGATTGGCTAATAGATTGCCACACAACCAGTCACAGGATTTCAGCACCACCAGCTCCCACAACAGCTCCGAGAGGAGTGGCAGCCTCTCAGGTTGGTTCCACCGCCGTGGGTGGGTGAGGGATGGAGGGTATTGGTGAGCAGCTTGCCAGGGAGGCAGAAAACCTCCCAGGTGCACTTTGAGGATAGGTATGAGGGTGCCTGCCCACTGGAATGTCAGCAAACAGCATCACGTTGACCCCTACTGAATAAAAAAAAACCTTTTGCAAAACCTCTTTGGAGATAATTGGAGAATCCTCCCAACAAGTGCTTGTCAGCATTGTTGCAAACCTTGCCTTGTCACATTGTTTCCCGGACAGCACAATTCATGGAGCAAATATAATTCTGCATCAATCTTCAGTTTACAGGTCTCCCCACACTGAACTTCATGAGGAGATTAATATTTTTGTGGAGTTATTAACAGATTCCCCACTCCCACGAGGTGTTTCTAAACGCTGTTTTTCAGTGAAGCAGCTCAAAAATATATATAGGGTCCTGCAAGATTACTGGGGTTTCAGAACTTGCGACAAGTCCACAAACAGAATGTAAATTTTATGTGTGTGATGCATGTTATGTTGGAAACATGATGCATCTTCATTGCATCATGAAAATGATTGTAGTACGTGTGGTTGTGTAATATATTTAAAGACACGTTTTTCTTTATTTCTCTAAATTTGATTAGCTGTTGCTTATGTTATGTATAAACATGTCATTTTTTTTCAAGACAAAAATTTCACTTACCTGAAATATAAGAGAGCTGAAGCGACTTAAATTTCAAATTCATACTATATCCGTAGCCTTCTGAATTTCTACTATAATTTCTACTATTGTAGCAGTAATGGATCAACCCTAGTAATGGCTTCTTTGTGTCAATTTAAATTACTATTCAAATTGAATGTTGAAATTAGAAGCCTGTAATCATTGGCCCATAACTCAAATAGCCAAATGTGTTTGTAAGTCATGTGTTCTCATGGGGAGTATTAGCTGACTTGAGTGAGATCAAAAAATAGGTTTACGGCATTGACAGAGAGGTGTCTGGGAGCTAAGTTCATACAATACTTCAAGAAAGGTTCTTGTTCTTTGTATGTGAGATGTATTGGCAAGTAGCTTAAGAAATTGGCTTGCTCCTCTGGCTGCATGAAAATACAGAAATTGATATGCTGAGGTACATATGCGCCAGTTATCAGAGGGCAGTATCACACTAGATGTGTTGACAGCTACAGCTGCCTAAGAATTTTCTCAGAAAATACAGTTTCACTGGTAAATACAGTTTCATTGGAAAATAACAGTTTATCAAAGGCTGGACTTTGAAAAATATTTCAAGTGAAACATGTTTTGTGTAGTGTTTCTTGGTTTTAAATAAATTTTCTGACAACACACAGAAACTTCAGGTTAGCCACTCTTTCTGTGGCCAGGACACTCCTGTTGTGATCAAAGCAGGTCACACCTGGATGCCCTAATGCTCAGATGAGCATCAGCATTGTACTGCAGAGTCAGTATTTTTCTCTCCCTTGCCCGCTAATTATGTCTTTAATGCAGGCTAATTATGTCTGTAATACATGAGAAACTGGGGGAGACCTTCAAATACTCTGATAATTAGAGCATCACTGAAGTTAGAGACCAGCATTGATTATGTAGTCTCCATCAGGTCGAGCAGGGACATGTTCTCTCACTTCCTTGGTTAGTACTATAAGTGCTACTTATTATTCTGACTAAGTTCCTGTCTCTCTCAAATGACTATCATGAGAAATCCTATCCCACTGTGGAATGGAAAATAGCTAAAGACTCAACTGCTTTGTGAGGCAGGGAAATTTTGTAGCTGTACTTTGCACAGCTCCCGTCTTATGTCAGTGCTCTGATCATCAGCCCAACTGGCAAATTCTTTTTCCAGGACCTGATTCATCTAGAGATTTAAACAACATAATTGAATTTCAGTGTGAGGAGACACTGAAACATCAAGCATCATTGCTATAGGGAAACAAGGTTTCGGTGCAACAGTTTTCAAACACACATTAGGCATTATGTATTAGGTGTCTGTTCCACTAGTCTGACAGTGGAGTAGCTCTGCCTGTGGGGACAGAAATCTCCTGCCCAACTGTACAGTGTAGGCTGCTTTCCCTGTCAGTAATGACCTTGGAGTTTGTTTCTTTTATTTCTGCATCTGAACAGTTCCTCAGCTCTCTGCTTCACTCTTTTTAATAGCTCCATTATCTTTGACCTTTCTCCCCAAAATCTCCCAAATCCAAATGACTTGATACTAGCATCCCACATATCAAATCTCCATTTTACCAGTCTCCTAAGATTACCAAGATGCTACACTTCCAAAATCTTGCTCTCCAACTCAACTAATCCCTAAGCTGAAGTTTGTTTCATTTCTCTTTTGTGAATATTCCTAGTTTAAAACTCCCTGCAACACATGCACACACACACACTCTTTTCTTATGCATGTGCTTTCCTCCCAAAGCAGCCCCTCCTTCCTTAATTCTTGTTGGCTCCTACTCCTCACTTTTCAAAAATTCCCTCGTGTCCCACAAATTAAAAGTAACATACTTACTTTGTACTGTTCTGTGACCCTGTTTCTAACTCTGCTTTCTGCCATACCTGTGCTTTGAAATCTTCATTTTGTCTTCAGAAGGTTCATGTATTTGTTCCTCCATTGTGACTGTCACTGGTGTTTCTTTTCTGTTGATCAAAACATTCTTTCCCTTTTCAAGAAAGCTTCCCTCTCTGACAGGCTACAAAAGGAGGAAAGATTCTGTCTTGCATCATAATAGATGGAATATCAGCTCAGTTTGCACATAGTGAATGGTGGGATCTTAGCTGAACATACTATAAATACTCCAAGACAAGGAAGGAGGAGCTCTGGTCTGGAATTGAGTAGTGGAAAGCAATCGTGTTTGCAGTGTGCTTCCAGCCATGCTGATTAGAATCCTTGCTGGACTTGTTGCCTGTCTTTAGCAGCCAAAACAGAACATGAAAAGGGGAGTCTTGGCTACTTCTGAAACACAGAACCACCTTTTTCTTCCCTTTCTATTTGTTCCTATTTTGGTCCAGCTGACATTTGGAGATAACAGAAGAAATCTCAGACAAAAAGTCTCTCAACAGCTATCTCAGACAAAAAGTCCCACATCACGTGCTTGTCTCTATTGCTAGAACTGCTCCTCCTTCCAGATGTCCAGATGTCTAAAGCAAGAACCACGACAAAGGGTGATTCCTGCAAGTGCATACTGTGCCACCCCACCTGACAAGTCTGTTGTGGCTTTTTTGATTCACTGTTGTTGAGAACTTTTTATGTGTTTGTTTTCTGTTGGTTTGTTTGGGGCTTGTTTTTTTTGGTTTGTTTTCTTTTTTTTTTGACTGATACTTATAAATCAGCAAGAGACATCTATGGGTAAGATGGATTAGACTGTGCTTTCTGCAGCAGGCAAGGGATGAGTGACTACCAGCTGGGAACTCCACTGAAAAAGCATATGACAAACTACTCTTCCACCCAACAGTCCCGAGAGTTGGAAAGCCACAGCAAAATGGCAATAAACAGATGGATCTTCAAGCAGTCAAGGGATTTGAAATCTTGTGCCATTCTTCCTCTTAATGAATTCCTGACAGGAAAAAGGAGTCAGGGTAAAATAAAAGAATCAAAACAAATGGGATGAGAGCTTTCCCTGTAAGATCACCTTCCCACAGATGGAAGTGTCTCAGCTGGAGAAGTAGATACAAGGACGATACAAGGAAGAGGGCTTAAGCAAAATGCATTGCTCCATTTCTACTAGCCTCCTCCATTGCAGTTGTATATTGAAACAGAACCTCTTCTCCATAGTGGCACAAGATATTTGAATCCTGTGAAACAGACAGTCCTAAAACATTACAGAAGCCTTCCTGATGTTTGAAAAAATTTAACTTAGTAAATTCCTATCAGCAGTTGTTTTGTCAACTTACACTTCTCATTCTGGGTGAAAGATGTTAAGTCTAAAGAATTTTTTTTTTTAGATTGTGTCCTTAACATCTGTGTTTTTCATGCAAAGAGATTATGAAAAACAGTGTTATAACCAGATTGGATTCTGACATTTGGAATAATTTCCTATGGTCTATTATATTTTTATCTAAAAGTTAATTCAAGAAGTCATAAAGCAGACATGAATATATCAGTAAATACATTTTTGACACAGCAAAACATGTCTTTCCTTGGTTGTGCAGTACTGTGGTGAAAATGTATGGAGTTTTAAAAATAAGTGATTTTCAGCAACTATTCAGAATATTTTTCCATTCTATTATTATTTATAACCTTGTAACAGCATTAGTACATTGATGCTGATTTTGCTGAGATATAAATACATTTTCTTTTTTGGTGCATGCCATCTGGAATCAGAATTCTGTAAAAGAGACGTAAATAGCTAGCTTTTTTTCTCACAGTATATCTCTAACATTTTAATTTTCTTTTTGGATTTGCAGGTGGCAAAGGAGGGAAAAAGAAGAAAAACAAAAATACTGCCAAGCCCCAGAAAAATAACGGTTCAAACTGGGCCAGTGTTCCCCTCCCACCCCCTCCTGTGCAGCCACTTCCAGGCACAGAGCTGGAACACTATGGGGTGGATCAGCAAGAAGCAGGGTAATTTTTTTCTTTTTCTTTTGAAGAAAATTCTGTGGTTTGCTGAGATGAGGCTTTTTTTTTTTTTTAATTTTGCTAAGTGACAATAAAAAAAAAAGAGAGAGCACCTTATCCTATAGACTTATTCAAGGCTATGGAGGAGGAATGTTTGAAAAGCTTCTCTTAATACTGGTGGAAGATGGAAGTAAAAGTGACCTTGCTTCATCATCATGTAGGGCTTCTCTGCTTACTCATGCAGAGAAGTATCCCACTTCACATCTAGCCTAATTGAATTCTGTTGGGACTGCTTGCAGATGATGGGAGTCAGAGTAAGGATGACATAACCTGGCTCCTTGTATTTTTTCACTGCTTTGATGTTTAAAAGTATTACCGCCAAAAAAACCACACTAAATTGGGTTAGTCAATGGATAATAATCTTCTCATCGGTTTTTAGAAGAAATTTCACACTTGAGGAAGGCATGCTATTTATAGGTCTTATAAAATCGTTTAAGCAACTCTTGACTTTCTGGAACCTTACAGTTATTTTTGGGTAACTTAAACTTGTTTTCAAGTACAAAAATCTCACAAAAAGCACTAAATGAGAGGAAAGAGACATTTCCTGCACAGAGAATTATGGAATACTTTTGATACGGTGAAATAATATGAAATACCAGGTTATCAAACTCTGGAGGAAAATCAGAGTATATAGAAAAATAGTTTACCGCAGTCAGCTCTGTTGGAGCCTTTGTGAATCATTGTTCTGTCAGTGACAAATTTCTGCCTGATTAAATACATGGATTAATCAATATTTCTTAGGGATGAAACATATGTTTTAAAAATCATTGTAATAGCTTTACTGAATAAAAGTATTTCAAGTGTTATCTCTTTTGTGAAATGATCATCATGACTTTTATAATGTAAATTAGAAGACTTAAATATTAATTTTGATACCAAGTATACAAATCCTTCAACTCTTAAAATAAACAATAACTAACTGTGTAAGTCAGTGCAGTTCCTTTTAAAATGAAATCTCCTTTCAGGTTTTATTAAGAGTTAGAATTTCAAAGAAAATATAAGGGAAAATTAATAACCTTACTGATTGTAAGAGTTGTTTAAATCTCAAGACAAAAAGTGCATATACTAATTATGCTCTGTATTCTCTTGCAAAAAGCTAAAATAAATTTAATATGGTTTCACCATGTAATATTGGTCTTTATCAGTGTATTTCACTAAAATTACTGTGCTATAGAAGGCAAATAACTTGGATTTTCTTTTGCATCAATGAAATAGCATTAAAGGTAAATGGAAATACCTTCTAGAGAAATACAGTGTGACACAGGGTTTGACTCCTCCGTTGCATAAAGTATCTATTATTTAGCTGGCGGGAATAATGTTGATCCCCAAGCCAACTCTGGTTATTAAAGGATAAGGTGATCACCAACCTTCCAGGTTCTCCACAGTTCAGGCTTAGTTTTTCCTCTGGTTATTTTTTGAATTGTTCTTATCTCTTTTTTTTTTTTGGTAATATTTTTGTCATAGTGGTTGTAATGAGACATTCTAATGTGCATTTTACCAAACACACACAAAAAAAGATTAGAGTATCAGCCTTGAACTGCCATAATTTGCAACCAGCTTCACTGAACCCAATGAATCTACCATGCCCGTACTTCCTGAGGATGTATCCAATACTAATAGTTGTTCTGTATTCAGGGGTTGATCTTGTTTCCATGATTTTCAACAGGAATCATGGACTGCATTCTTTATGTTGCCTTTTATATTGATATACTGGAAAAAAAAAAAAAAAAGGCAAACATTTTTTAAAATGTTTTTTTCTTGATTTGCTTTGATGTTTACTATGTGTGACACATTCAATGTGTTTTAATTTTAGAATTAATTACATGCAGATGTAACTATATTGTGAATTACAATTGAAAAATTAACTCCCAGTCAGGAAAACTGAAGGCTATACTAAAGTTCTCACAATGGGATATGAAAGATGAATGTTTAGAACAATAAAATAAGAAAGCTGGCATCTAAACAGAGACTTATTTTTCTGTGCATGTTTTCCTAAAACTCTTGAATTCAGGTGTGAGATTCATTGGCATTGGCATGAATATCCCAAATAAACTAAATAATCTTAACACCTAGTTTTGCTTACTAGAAATTAACACTTGTGGCCTATTGTCTTATAAATTGTAAAACAAAATTCACAAATAGCAGCAAGTGGAAAAAAAAGTCACCTAACAATCATAGGTAAGTATGAAAAGAAAATATACTCTTAGTTCTCTCTACCATCTTCTCCCAGAATAACTGAGGTTTGCATTCACCTCCATTTTCCATGAACTGCAACAAAGATGTCAAAAAGGTGAACATGTCAATCCAAGCAGCCATTCTGTAAATGTGGTAGCTTTGGAGCTGTCTTAAATTCCTATTTAACCTGTGCAGAAAGTCTGTTTATCCTGTTGTTTCCCTAGCAAGATGTTTCCTGTGAAACTTTCCCCTTTTTTGTGATCTTCTACGTACTCTGTATTTATTCCATGTTGTCTTCCTTAATTTTATCTTATACATACACTGCAGAATCTTAGAAGTTTCTCTTTTCCTGTAGTAGGTCTCAAACCAGCATGTTCCTTTTCCCACCCTTTTCAGAGAAGGTGCTTTTACTTATTTTCTCTAATAAACTTGACAGTAAGGAAATGCTTATTACTTATTCATTATCATCTACTTTTATTTTTTCACCAATAACATGCATGATCTTTAGCTAGCCCCAGTAAAGACAGTCTTCATATTGTTGTCAAGAAGTTATTTTTATTTTCTTACTATTGATTCTACCTTAAAATGGAATATAAGCTGCTGGATGTCAGTATATTCGGATAGTTATTTTTTGGGTTTAGAAAACAGAAGGAATGTAATACCTTTTATATGAAAAAGTCTTTTCTGGATTTCCCTCTAGAGTGGGTGGCTTTCTTTGTTGTAACAGTGTGTGTAGTGAAATAGAACTGTTATAGAATGTGCCCCTTATCTATGAAATCTATTTTTTATTTTGAAAGAAAAAATCTATCAATGTAATGAACCAAGCTTTTTAACAGCAAAAGGTTACTGTAGAATAAAAGTGCTGAGAATAGAATAAAAAATTATTAGAAACATGGAGACTTGTGTTTGTTAACCAGAACTTTTTTAGGGACTTAACTAGCATGAAATGGCAAAGGTCCCTAATGAAGTTCCCATGCTTAGATTTTAATAAGAAGTATTTGAAAAAGATTGCATGCATTTTCACTAGGTTACATTTACTCAGAAAACCAAAAAGAGCATGGAGTTGACCAATTACTGTGCTAGTTCCAGAAGTTTCAATAACTGTATCAATTATGACATGTAGTTACTATGTAGTCTGTTAGGTTTGCTGGCTTTTTCTGGCAGATACGTTTTTTTCTTTTTTCTTTTTTTTTTTTTTTTTTTTTTTTTTTTTTTTTTTTTTTTTTTTTTTTTTTTTTTCTTTTACTTGTTTTTAATTGTTTTTCTTTTTTTTGT
>JANHGN010015565.1:51547-69975 GCA_024605025.1 Megaceryle maxima
TTCCCTTCCCTTCCCTTCCCTTCCCTTCCCTTCCCTTCCCTTCCCTTCCCTTCCCTTCCCTTCCCTTCCCTTCTTTTTGCCTTCTTTTGTTGTTTGGTTTTGTTTGGTTGGTTTTGTTTGTATCTTTCCAGAAGATAAATGGAAAGGAAACAGGCAAAAAGATAATGTAAAATGGTAGCTGAGCAGTGCATGGAGAAGAAATGGGTTTTTTATCACTTCATTTCATAGTTCTGTTTCATGGATGATCAAATAATTTGTATAATAAATGAAAAACCAACAAGAAATCTGAATAAATAGCTGTTGGCTGAATTCACCTTCCTGTTCACTACCATATTACCTCCACTTAAGTATCTCTCTCTCTTTTTTTTTTTTTTAACTCCAACACATACTTTCTTTCTTAGCCTACTAGACACTGTTTAAGGGGCCCAGGCACTGGGGCAATGCTGCTTCTCAAGGGTCCCTTCAGTGTTTTTTTGACTACTCTGAGACATTACCAGGGATAGGGACACACGGGACAAAAAGACAGTCACTGCACTAGCTTGCAGTCTAAGAGGTGTCCTGTGTCATGGACTGGATTTCACAGGCAAAAGTGTTATTTCTCAGTCATCAAGAATTATCTTAACACCTCTTTGTTGTGGTTGTTCAGCATGTATACCACTCCAAAGACACTCTGGTTTAGGTTTCCACCCAAATATATCCATGTGCCACAGTACCGCTTCAGCTTCACCTCCCACCCTGGGGTTTACACTAATGGACTTATAGAAGCATCCAGATCTTCACTTACCCATTTTTTGTGTCTTTTGGTAAGTTTTTCCCTGATAATTCTAAAATGCTTTTCAAGACCTGCATCATAGTTAGCTGTGACCAATCTGGCATCACAGCCTCATTTTATCTCTCAGTTATTTCCAGACTACATTGACAGCTTGATTTTCAGTCCCCAGCCATAATGTGTTTTGTATAATTTCACTGATACCTTCAGTCCAAAAGTAATCAAGTTCTCTTGATTTCTGTGATACTCTGATCCTCCTCCAGACTATAGCTAGACTCTGGTTTTCAGCAGCAAACATCACCATTAACCCTTATTCCTTCCTTTCTTCTTTTGCAGTCGCTGTGGAAAATATTTAACAAGATTCAGTCCAGAAGTGATTCCTGAGTGATTGTCTCTCAGGTCAGCACTTCCCATCTCAGGACTTGTCAGTTTTGACCCACTTGAGCAGGCTCCTGACCCACTCTCTAATCCTTCTGCTCATTCCCATCTCCTCCAGTTTAACTGATCACTGCCCCATATAAAATGCATTACTGAAGTCCACATAGATGGTATCTAATGCATTTCCTTTGACTAGAAAATAATCTATCTTATCAAAGGAAGCTATCGGATAGTTTGGTACAATCTACCTTTGGCAGACAGGAGACAGATGGTAAGAGACTGATGGGGAGGGAAAAAAGAAAACCCATCTAGAGTGGTGCTCATCTGGGCAGGCAGTGACTGTGGCCTGAGGCCACCATAGACACTGGCATGTTTCCTGCAAGTAACATAACGGCAGAGGTGTTTGAGGAAGGAAGTGTTCAAAGGAGAAGAGCTTTGTGGGTAACTGGAGAACCCATAATCATCATCAATAAACCTAATCATCAGGTTTACCAGCATAGCTGTTGACACGTTGAATGATGATGAATGGTAAAGGTGAACAGGAAACACAGTGTTTGTTTTTCTCATAGCAGGGAGCTAAGGAATCAAATGAAATAAAACAAGTCAATTTTCATCTCACATGTATTTAATTAAAGTAGGGAATTCATGGAGACCAAAAGCTGAAGCCTGTATAGCTTATGTAACTGTGTGGAAGAAAGGTCCACCAAGAGCTTTCCAGAAGGAACATAAAAACCTTTATCAATAAGTCTCAATGTGGCAGACTGTTGGAGCCCAACAGGGCACCCTCCTGCAGCAAAACAGTCCTTGGTCTGCCTATTTTCTCCTTCTGCTCTTCCCTAGGACATTTACTCTTAGGTTGGGGAGGGAGTGGTGTCATTTATCTTGTGGGAATAATTTTTTCTTCAGATTTTCCATATGTGTAATTGATCAGAGATCCTTGAGAGCTTCCCGTCGATGTTAGACTAGCTTACATTTGGGGTCTTTATTTTCAGCCCAGGAACAGGTCCCTGAGCCTCAGGCATTATTATCAGCGGCAATCAGTGATCTGCAAGTTAGACTCTGCTTTGCACTGAGCAGTGCCTTGGAAACCACTTGGTCTTGCCATACCTACATCACATCATGTAGCAGCCCATGGTGAATTATTTCCACTATCCCACTGCAATCCTTTCTTCCTCTTTGAATCTACATCAATCATTTATGAAAGTATTTTTTTCTAACTGTGCCTCAGGGGCCAATGAGCCATGGTCACTTTACGAATGAGCACTTGAACTCATATTCCCCAATTAGTTTTATTTTACCCATTAAGGATTAATGTCCAAAAGCTCATTGGCTGGTAAAATGCAAATACTTTTACCTTGACAGGATTGCCTAAAAAATTATTTGGAAGTATATTCTATGAGGTCCCAAATGATTAGCAGTAGCAGTGTTCACTAAGACTAAAGACTAGAAAATAATGAAGTTACTATGCTAAACCAAACCTATGTTATGCTTTGATTTCTATTTGAGGGTTGTACACAACTAATATAGTGCAGTAATACTAAAGCACTATTCAGTAAAACCCTGAGCAGTTACCATTTACAGTATATCATAGTCAGATGACAGCAGGAATGGTGGGAGTTCATTACAGGGACCATGAATTGTTGGAGGTAATTTAGATTACAATTTAAAGTTTAATTTAAAAATCTATCAACAAATGTGAAAGTGCTCGGGGAACATTTTAAAATGCACTTTAATCTCACCAGCACAAATAGCTTTTCAGAGCCCTAAACATCATCACCTGGAAAAACAGTAAAACTTTACTGCATCTTTAATTAAATTACAAACACAAAGGATAATTAACTTTTTTTATTTTTATTTTATTCATGCCATTGTTTCCCTTCAGAGTCAATATCTTCAAGTTGCAGGAACAGGATGTTCTGAAGAAGTTTACAGCCAGTGCATTCCCCCAGGTTATTATTACATCAAGCAGCTGAAGTGCAATGCACAAGCGCACACACACACGCACGCACAGACACGCGCACAGAATCGACAGAGGTACTAGAGACTGACTAAGATGTTCACCAAAGCATGTAAGAAGCTTGGTTTGAAAAAAAGAAGAGGAATGAATCAATCAGCCAGCCAGCTGAAAAGGGAAAGCAGACTGCTGTCCTCAGCATGTACTGCAGGGGCCATACGGTTCATACTATAGGACAGCTGAGAAATTAGAATCCAGCTTGCTCAAGCTGGCTCCTCATAGAAATGAAGCAATTCACTCATGTCTTGCATTTACCTTGACTTCCACGGCCCCATCATCTCACCATTATTTCTTGGCATTAAGGATTCAGAGGGCTCTTTTCCATGTTAATCTGTAAGTCTGTACATCCCAGTGGGGTTCAGTTCACAAGCAACTGCAAAACCAGGACAAATTTTTATGGGGCATGGTTACCCTATGAGGTGGTGTTTTAATTTAATTTTTTTTCCAGCTTGAACCTGTCTGGGTTCAAACCTCTGTTAGGTCATGATTCTACAAATTGTCCCTGGTAAGCCCCTTAGCAGTTGCTCATATTGAGATGCGTGCATTGGCATTGTCTTTAAAGAGGTTTATGCCAAAGCATTCAAGACTACGCTCATCTATGCAATCTTAAATTGTGGATTGTGTGAGAAAGACAGAGAGAAAACATAGCCAGATGCTGATATTTGCATAGCTTAAACTCCAAATTATAAGTGTTCATTGTGCTTTGGCTGGTTAGAGATGTGCGTAGAACAAGAACATGAAAATACCCTAAGATGATGAAAAGCTGCTCCTCAGAAAACTTTATACAAGCTGGGAGCAAGATCTTTACAATTCTTGAAGTTATTAAGGAGTCTGTGTTCAGTTCCTAAAAAAATCTGAAATCAGGCAATTCTGATGACTTCAGCAATGGTGCTTAGTTTTCCCTGAAGCCAGCAGGACTACTCAATCAAAGAGAATTAAAAAAAGTCAAATCCATTCTCTTTCATTATCAGTGATTTTACTCTGAGATATGCCTATGTGTCTAAAAGCACAAACTACACTTTGGTGATACCTGGGCTAATCTACTGATTTACTGCCATCAAAAGAGGAAGTCCCATCACTGTCCACTTTCACCAGCTGCAGATCCTGCTCTGGCCCTCATGATGCCTCCATACTCATTTGGATGTATGGTATGCAGATCTAATTTGTTCAGCCGGTGGAAAAGTCTGTTTTGTTACATTGATTTTCCTCCAGACTGGCAAGGAAAATTATCTCAGAAGATACTCGTACAAGTACGAAAAGGGGTAGGATCACCTGGAGTGGGAAGAAACAAGACAGAGATTGTCCTCTTTCAGCTGCACTGAGACATGACATCATTTCAACTACATTGTTTAAACAGCCCCTTTGAGAGATCTCTTTGGGAGAAAGTGCTGGCCACAAGAGAGTTGGGACTGAGCAGACATTAAGTCCCTTGTTTGGTATCTCTGGGAAACAGGACTTCTGGGCCAGCTTTTTTTGTTACGTGATTTCATCAAAGGCAGAGTTACCCCGTCAGTGATGCAAGCCAAACAGCTGCAAAGCAGTTTCAAAACAGAAGTCATGGCTCACTAATACAACCACAGAGCTTCCTTTTCAAAGGCAGATTGCTCAAGACATAGGCAAAATAGATTTGTACCTGTCTGCAAAATACTGTGTAGACATACCTAGAGAAACATCAGACTCCATCACATTTTTTCCATTCTGTGGGGGAACAACTAAAAATATTCCAAATTTTGGCGAACAGCTTAACTCAAAAGAATAAAAGACAAGAACATATGTGTTCAGTCACCACAGGACTGAGCAGCTTTATGAAATCCCTATCACGAGCCTTTGCTGCCCTCTGTGCATGGATGAGTTACATGCTCAAGGCATATGTATCAACAAGCACCTTCGTAGGAGGCACAAACACCCTCTGAATGTGCCAGTCCTGCTTCTAACCCCAGCTTTGCCAGCACCTACACACCCAAGCAGTAACCTTTAAAATCACCAAGACTACCTAAGATGACAGAGTCTACTGATTTAGATGGCCTGCACATCTCCTCGCTTGCATACTGAAAGAACTGCAGGGTAGTGAGAGATCCCACAATAAGATATATGCCATGAAGACAAATAATGTGTAAATATGTAAAATTAATATTAAAGGGCCAGAGGGTTACAACACAGGGAGATGAGTGGGAGGGAGAGGGGCTGCCATCCTCTGGAAATAAGTGTAAGACCTCATTACATGAGCAGAAATAAAGAAATGAACACAGAATAAAAGGAGCACCACACAAACTATATATCATTTTAATTAAAATCTACTATCTGCTAAATATATGTACAGCTGTTGGATTTCCTGAGCCAACTGATTCAAATAGGTTTCACAAGGACTCACAGATAAGGAATTAAAAAATAAAATCAAGAGCTCCTTGATAACTAGCTGGAAACTGATCCCCTTTTGGGAAAGTCTTTATTTTATGTAAGTTAATATGGGAAGGGGGTGTTGATCACAGAAGACAAGCCTCTTAATTCCTTTCAAATAAAATGAGCAGGCATGACACGGTGCTATCACAGAAGAGAAAGAGCTGCCTGTGTGTATTAAACGTTAGTGCTTTGCCTGCTTAATTATTGGTTAATCTAGCAATTTAGCATGCTTCATTTAATTCTAATTAGGAGAATTAATAGGCAGGGAATAAAGATTTAAATAGACTGGCACAAAACAAAACTGAGACTTAAACTGCTCTTGGAAAAAGAAACTGCTTTTTTTTTTTTTTTTTTTTTTCAAAAATACAGTTCCTCCAGTCTCATGTGCTCTCCTCAACAGTGCTGCTGTCTTAAATGGGAGGACCTAGGTCAAATGGGTGATTTTAAAATACCCTGGACCCACTCCTCCATTGGCTTTGATAAGTGGAGCCGTGCGGATTTACACCCAAGCCCAGGATCAAGGTGTTTCTTTTTGTTCTCTCTCCCTCTGAATCTAGACTTTGGGGTTTGGTTTCCTCCTCTGAAAAGGACACATGATATGGTAGGAGATTACTGTATTATTTTTACACATCTCTCTCACTTTCTGCCTTTTTTTTAAGAGCACTAGGGGTAGGAGATAATTTACTAGTGACACCGTCGTCAGGAGTTCCACACCATTCATGTTAAGTGATGCCTTAACTTGTGGAATTGTAAATTATTTTATTTCTTCCTCAGTCTGATGCCTTCTTTATTTTCTCTCTCCAGGCAAAGCTTTGGGGGATGAAGTCACGCTCCTTTTCCACTTCACCAGCTGGCTGCCTTCCATTCCTGCCGCCCCCAAATGTTACAGCCTGATTTGCATGGTGTGTTTGTCTTTGCTAATCAAGCTGCGTACTCTGACAAGTCCTACGACATTGGACATGGCTGTTCTTCTAATTAAGGTGCTAATTGAATTAAATGGCTGCGGTAATGAGCAGATGAGCAGCATAAAAAGTAAAGAGTCAGATAGGCCAATTAACAAAAGAGCTGAGCATAATTATAACATTTAAAATACATGCAGCTCTGTACCAATATTGTTAATTGTTACAGGGGAATTTATGATAATTGGCTCAACAACAGGCATGCAGGCTTAACCTGGGATGAAGCCTGTAATTAAAAAAAATTATATTCAACACAAAATACAGAGCAGGGATAATTAACACTTGATTTACATAAAATATGTTTATAAAGTGAGGCAGAGTGCTGTACAAATGCTACACCAAACACAAATTCTCCTGCGTCAAGCCGTTTAGCAGTATTACAAAAGTATGAAAGCATGGGCCAAAATACAAGCTTGCTTCAGACCTAAGCATGGGTCAAGGCTGACTTTCATACCAGGGTGACCCTTAATGCATTTTGCTGGCAGAGTTCAAACAATATCACGGTCCTCACCCTGTCCCTGTTTAATAGAGCTACGTCTTAGCTGTACCCTATCCGTGGATGCTGCTGTGCCTGCAAAAGAGCACTTTTAGCAGCTTCATCTGAGCTGCTTACCCTGGTAACACAGCTGCCTTGGTGCAAAAATCTCTTTCAGTTTACACATCTTGACTCTCCACCAGGGGCTCTACCTGTACAGCCAGAGAAGCCCCAGCCTGGCTGGACCTCCACACTGGGGTCTCAACCAGGGTGATGAAGGCAAAGCCCTAGGACCAGTCCTGGGAGCAATCTAAAGCCCAGGGCTCCATTTGTATCTGGTGTGCTATTTTTCCCTGTGTTGCCTGTAGAGCTATGTCCTCCCTTCCTCTCTGTTCTCCTTCTCATCCCAGTAAATCACCAGTTTCATGCAAAGCCTCATTCCTCTCCCCTTTCCCAGCACAGCCTGGAGATGACATTGGTCTGAATTCTCTCAGGCCAAGGAGGGGTCAGGTCATAAATCTCCCATGGCCTGCTTAAGCTCTCTAACTGGTCAGCTAGCATCTATGAGGGCACATTACTCCTTACCACTCTGGTTTCAACAAATGGATGTAAGTCTTCACCTTCAGTAAAAGGTTTAGGACTTGCAGCTGTGTGTATGCAAAGGCTCTACTTTGGATATGCCAGTATTCTCAGTCATTCCTACCGGCTGGCTGCTAAATTTAGACCATTCCCTACTTGGCACATTGGCTGTCTGGACCAATGTGCCAATAACCCAGGGTCAAATTCACCCTATGAACCCACCCCAAGCAAACTTCTGAGAATGCTCACTTTGTTCCTTTGGTTCCATGGACATTCACCCTCAGCTTGCAGACCCTCAGCAGCTGGAGAACACCTGCATTATGGGATAAAGAAATGGCCCAAACTCAGCTGCAACTGACCTGACAACACAAAATGTCATTATAGAGCTTTTTTTTTTTTTTTTTTTTTTTTTTTTTTTTTTTTTTTTTTTTTTTTGTAAAATGCAGGTTAGAACTGGTGGCTTTTCAGACATCTTACATGATGAAGATAAAGGTTCTTGCACCTGAAATCTTGAATCTCAATGTCCTGAACTTCAGGCTTAGGCTCCTTTCCATTTCAAAGAAAATCTAGATAAAGATACAGTACTTGTGCAGAATCTTTTTACTAAGAAATCTTTTTACTAGCAAACGGAACATTTGGGGAATTCAAGCAAGTAGGGTCAAAAGGTGAGCATATCCAAAGCTCATTTATGCATTACTGAAAAGTCACTAAGGAGTATCTTTCTGCCCTGGCCCTTTTAAAGAAGCAGCCATTATACCAAAGCATGAGGTTCAGACAGTAAAAGTAATAGAGCAGTTGCACTGTACATTTTTAGTAGCATGAGTTAGGATGGTCCCTTCACCCTTGGGTGGCAATGTCATGAGTGAATATTGCAAGGAAAGACAAATTGGAGCTAGTCATATCTTAATTGTCTCCTAAGGAATTGAATGTGTATCATACAACATTTTCTTAAATCTCTGTGTTATAAAAATGGTAATTATCATTAACTCAAAAGCTTCTAAATGCCAAGTGTTAAGATGCAGCATTTATTTGCACCTCTGTATGCAAACTTATTACCTAGATATGGTTATATCTAGATACAGATTTAAAACAATGCTGGCCTTAATTACAAGATATATCTTCCACAGACTTTTGAATTATTAAGTCAGGTTGTTTTAGTTATCCTGAATCTGTAATTTTAAATACAGAATTCATAATTTTGGATAAGGAAAAGTAGTTTAGTCCATTTTAGAAATCTTTGGGTTTAGTTTAAAGTAAATGTTGTATTCACAACGTAGCTTTTGAAACTTCTCTGTCTCAGTGTTCCTATCCTTTTTGTAACTCAGCTTCACACTTGAGAAAATTGGCACTGATTCATTTTCTCTGGGAAGCTGGCAATTCCTTCCTTCCAAACCCAGAGCCTTAAGAGCAGTATTTTTAAACTGGTTTGATAAATTAATTCTATATCACAATGCATTTCCTGCATGACACAAGGGTTTTACCTTACCAGCAGTCCCTGAAGGTGAAAAGAAGATAAAGTAACTTAGATGATGCTTGGGGAATGGCCTTTAGAGTCTGAGATGGTTTGACAGTGAAGGAACTGTGAAAGGGTTTGGTTGTCTGCTTGCCTTTAAAAAAGAGCTGTCTAGCCTGAGGTATTTCAGAATACACTGGGAGTTAGGAGGAAGTGTGTGCAGATGCTCAATGGGCTGCAGACTGACTGGATGTTTTGAAGATGGGAAGAGTAGATGGTGTTGAGATTTGAGCAGAGCAATCAAGAGCTGTGCATAACCTATGCATATTGGGTGATGCTGGTGTTTCAAAGGGACAGGGCCCTGGGATGATAATGTGATACAACACTGAATTGAAAGGTCCTGTGATGAGGACAGAGACATAAAAGAATTTAATTGCTTGCAAAGCTTGCATGGGAAGTGGTAATATACTACTACTGCTTCTGTTTCTAGTCATGATCAGATGTAGTGTCACCTCTTACACCTTTGGTATAAGATTAAAAATTGAACCACAGAAGCCTATCAGAACATCTCTTACATGTGAGGAGAGAATAATTTAGTATTGATCAAACTTTTAATTTACTTTGGGCGGGTGTGTTGAAAGTGTTCAGAAACTTATCACTGTCTACTTAAGTCCCAGTAAGGACTGGCTAGGAGGTAGGGTGCTGGCAAAGCTGTCAATGTGCATGCTAATGTATCTTATCAGCTGGTTGTGTGACATAGCATATACTTAGGGTCAGCGCTGCTACAACATGAATGTATTACACACCACAGGAGACACCTATATGCAGTGTGGAAAATGTAGCTTTTCATTTAAGCTACAAAATAAAAACAAATAGTGTGTTTATAGACAAATAGAGGGGACAATGGGAGTAAGGAAGTTCAGCATCATAAAGCTTGCTCTGCCTTTTAGGAATGCTGCTATTTTCATGTGTGGGTCAATCTTGCATTCTCCTAGGTTAATGATCCAGGAAGTGAGTTATTTAATTTTTGTTGTTGATTGTGGCGTAAGATTATCTAATCACCATAAACAAATGTGATAACGGATCAGTAATCATTTTGTTGTACATCTTCAAATTGCTTAGGTGTTGTTAGCAATAATGATCCTATTTCCAATAAATGTTACAGCTTACACTGTGTTTGAGGATTCAAACCATAGCAGAAATTCTATATACCACCTACTGAACAGCAGAGATGAGATTTGATATATACTAAGTTTACCTGGTTTTTATTTTAGATATGACAGTGATGGTTGGTGTCCACCTTTGCCAGTTCAAACCTACTTACATCAGGGCATGGAGGATGAGCTTGAAGAAGATGATGATCGTGTTCCCACACCTCCTGTCCGAGGAGTAGCTTCATCACCTGCGATCTCCTTTGGGCAACAGTCAACTGCAACCCTCACACCTTCTCCGCGAGAGGAGATGCAACCAATGCTTCAAGCTCACCTTGATGAATTAACTAGGGCTTACCAGTTTGATATAGCAAAGCAGACATGGTAAATGTTTGAAGGGGGTACCTGTGGTCTGGGAAATGGAAGCATAATAATAATCTATTCCTTGAAGACATAAATATTGTCTATGTTCAACAACATTTCAGTAACATTTCCAAAGCAGTAATATGAAAGAAGAAGTAGCAAAACTGTATCTACAGTGTGAAGGCCTTAAACATTAGTAGGTGTTTTTTAAACCTTAATGCTTGGTAATAAGTTAACTCTTGGGTAAAAATACATTAAAATAACATTCCTGTGGGGTTTTACATATAATTAACTAAGTAGTTAACACCTACTGACAACTTTTATATAAATATTTTTTTTTGGATTTTCAAGCTATTGAGGTTCTAAATTCCTGGTTAAAAATAATGCTAGTCACTTGAAATAGCAATGTAGCAGCTTCTACTGTGTCACATGAGAACAAAGCCTTTGCATCTCTGACTGTAGTTTGAAATACCATGAAAATTTCTGATTCATAGGGAAAAACTCAGAAATAGCAGGAAGGAAGTTGTTAGTCTGTACAAAATGGATCTAGCGTTTTAAAATGCTTTATGCCTATTTAAAGGAAGAGCAAGCAAATACCACAGTAACATTTCCCCTTCAAAACAAACAGAAGCAGTCTCTTCAGGGACTGAAAAAGAACTTGTCAACTACACCAGGCTGGGGATACGGTGAAGGTCAGTTACTTTCTGGATGTTCCCTAAGCAGCAGTTGTCCTTTTGCAACTTTTCTACCCAGACAAAGCCTGCAAATCTCGGAGGAGAGGAGCAGAGCTAGTTACTGAATGGCGCTCTGCCAGCAGAGGAGCAGCCTTTCTTCGCTGGTAAATAAAGCCACAAAGTTATTCAGCTTGAGCTACCATAAATAGATCAGGCAGGTAGGCAGGCAGTGCCAAATCAAAGCCAGCTGTTTTCCCTGGACAGCATCGAAGCCTCGAGGCTTGTCTGCAATCTGCACGCAATCAACAGGGTACTTTGGTCCTGCCCCAGTGCCGTGCTGCCAGGCACGGACTCTGGGCTGCCTGTGGGACAGACCCAAATCCCAGGCAGCAGCTAGACCTGGCCTATTGAAGGTAGCTGACTTCTGAGCCAGCACACAGATGCCTACCCTGTCTGCGCAGTCAATCACTGCTGCATTTTGCAGCTGTTACCCTTTCTATGCCCTACAAACCATGGGTGCCAGTCTGGGAGCAGATAACATAGTAGGACTTAGTAGCAAACCTCTTCTGGTTGACAGGAAACTTCTTGCTCCCTTTCTGAAAAAGCAAAAATTGATTGGGAACTTTCATAATATGCTTAGGAATATACAGATTTTAACATCACTCTTGTGTAAGGTCACAGAAATTGAGTCTGAAACTGAAAAAAAATATTGAGGAGTTAACCTTTTCTTCATGCTAGGACTTTGTAAGCAGGTTTCGGGGTAAATATTGAAGGCTGCAAATACAAGTGATTTTTGCAGTAATTGTGGCATAGAATTGTTATTTAATGCTTTAGTAGTGTTTGACTGGATATATCATGCTGTTCAGAAATTACTCTTCAAAGTCAGTGGAAAGTCCTCCATTGTCTTAAGTGGGAATGAAGACTTCTTAGTTTTCTTTTCACAAAATTAACCTGTCCAGTGTAAGGGGAGGGGGGAACCAAACGAGATGAGACCTGTCAGATAGGTTACTGTAGGGGTAAGAGAAGAGAAATATAGAGACCAGCCAACTAGAAATTTAAGAAAGAGCACTGTAGAGATTAGTGGAAAAGTACATAATAATTATGGCCTCAATCCAGCAAATCACTTAAGTATATGCTTAACTACAAGTACATGAGAAATTGACTTCAATTGTTCTATCCCATGCTTAACATTAAGCATATACTTACATATTTTGCTTGATTGTGAGCTAATCACACTGTTTATTGAGGGTTAGTTAGATGCTAGTGCCCTTCAGCAGTGTTTTGAGCACTGTATAGCTAAGAACCTGGTGTCCAGAAAGAAAAGTATTCAAGAACTGCTCATCAGAAGGGAACTAGAAGGTATATTAGAAGGGAAGCATTTGCTCTGCAAATAAACTTCAGAATAAGCTACATTAAAACCTACACCAGCATGGAGAGAGATTCCAGTGGTACATAATATTTACTGTGACATTCTCAGATTCTGTAGATTTACACTGTGAAAAAAAAACCAAAAAAAGCTCTGAATACAGAGAACTACTGCACTCACCAAATGTAGGCATTAATACAGCACAAGGGTTTCACTGAAAATATTTTATTGCTAAGAAACCAAAGAGGTGACATTTGTAATTTCTTCTGTTAAGCAAGAGACCAGCAGAATCCTGGATCCTGTCCAGAGCGCTGCCGATTCGAATCAGGTCACAGCACCTCTTGCATAGCCACCCAAGGATTCCCACATGCCTAAGTTAGCAATTTCAAGCATGGTACATGCTCTTATGACAAGGTCAGTCAGGCTTGGGTCCCCTGGCACAGCTTGATGTGTACCAGTAGTGCTGTGGAGAATGCTGCATTCAAATCTGGTGGTTGTTCTTTTCCTCTCTAGTCTCTCAGAAACCACACGAATGAAACTAAGTTTCATGCTTGCCTTTGACCATTTAGCTATCCTGTGGGTGTTTTTTAATCTTTGTTTTTCTTTTTTTAATTATGATTGCTGCATGTGGTAATTTCACACATGCATGCCCTAATACTGCTGCAACTAAATCAATTAAACCACTGTGGAATAAAGGAAAATAAAAAGATCTCACTGATAATGGGCTTATTGGACTTGAAAATTTCTTCTGTCCTACTGGTCATTTCCTCCTCTTCAGGGTGACTTCTACTTAAGGGCATTCAGTCTTTTTAAGCAGAAGAAGTGAAATTTAATTTTGGCTCAACATGTGATTTGTATGGTGGAATACTGGGTGAGACAATGATATGCTAGGTTGGGATTCAGAATTGTGCTTTACCATGGACTTCCTACCTGATTTATGTAGCCTATGTGTACATTGTTCCTCATCTCTAAAAGGACAATCTTGACCTTTCCCATCTTACAGAAGGAGTACATTTAGGAGTGGAAGGTGGGCAGGCACTCTGGTATTAGAAGCTGTAGTGTATAACTGAACTGACTTGAGTTTAAGAAAGCATGTTTCTTGAGTTTAAGAAAGCATCTAGCAAGCACATTTTGTAACTCTACTTTGGGCATCTTCTGTTGACCTTGGGATACAAAGTCTCATCCATTCTGATGATGTTTTCCTCTTTGTTTGTGTAGGCACATCCAAAGCAATACACAACCTCCTCAGGCTCCAATTCCACCCCTAGGATATGTATCTGGAAACCTTATCTCTGATTTGGAAACAGATGTTCCAGATGATGATGATGATGATGATGACGATATCGAAGAAGAAACTGTAGAAATCAGTAGGCCACTGAGAGGTCTAGAGCATACTCCAGGCTCCAGTATGGACAATCTAGACAGCTCTGTGACAGGTAACCAAACACAGTTAACAGTGACACCAGCTTGTTCCTAGCAGTAAAATACATCATCATTTAAACACATTCTAAGTGAAAATTTATTCCACTCTATTTCTGTAACATTTAAAATGTGTTAGTATTAAACACTAAAGTTAAAGAAGGATTTGAAAATACTTTGCTTTGCTGCAAAATGATAAGAAAATTCATGAATTTTAAAAAGCTTTAAAGACTTAAAAGAAAACTCAATTATATCCTCTCTTTCATGAAAAGTTCACTCTACTGGAGAAGCAACCAGTTACCTAAAAAGGAGGGGGAAGACCTTGGTTTAGGAATATATAATTTCTAAATCAGGAGCAGCATAAAAATGTTATCTTAAAGCACTGTTTTGCTGGCTAAATGCTTTCACAGATGAACACAGGGAAGTTTAAAGACTTCAGAAGAAGTATAGTTAGATCAGCACAATATTTATTTGTAGAGTAAATACAACATTTACACAGGAAAATATGTATTTTGAACCTTCTTTGTATTACTGACTTTAGTAATTGTTCTCTTTCAGTGAAGATATTTAATTATTGTGGCGCTCCTTCCTTCACTGCTTCTTGCCCTTTGCACACCTTGGAAAGTTACAACAGGGATCATCAAAGGGATGTAGACAGGCATGTTAAACTAGCGCAGGGAATCTGAATGAATAAAATTGCTGTTGAGGAAATGTAGGCAGTGAAAGACATTTAAAGAAAAATACCGATTATATATGGATATGTATTTTTTGTAAGCAACAGTATATTTCTCTTTAGGTAGGCCTCTCTGTGATATACAGTACCATAATGACCAGCTGTACTGGAAACCCAAATGTATATAGTGTCCATATCTCATAAAAGCTAGCAGGTGCTTCTTCAGTCTTTGACCTCAGGGGAAAAAAACTGACTGTTAGTGGTACATTAAGGGAGACTGCTCAGTACCATTTACTGCCATATAGCGCTGCTGAATTTTATCTCATTGTTCTGGACTTTTGAAATTCCAAGGATTTTACACCCTTACTTAAACATTGCTGGTCTGAAGACACAGCAGGAATATGACAGTGATGGAGCATCAATACCCATAATTTTCTTCCTTTACCCTCGTTGAATTAAATAGTGTGTAGCTTAATCCCACTTTACAGGTTTTCTTTCACCCTAGGGCCAGACTTCTTGCCAATCTAATTAAGATTTAAGAACTGCATCTCTGCTGCTGCGATTTGAAATCCAGATTAACTGAAGGCCGTAGAGTTAAAGTTTAAATCCCTGAATTGAGAAGGTTAACTTATTAGTGCATGAGTATGTTAAGTCACTTTGCTTGAATTTCTAGTGTAATCTCCTTCAGGCTATAATTTTGCATATTTTTGCATATCTCACTAATAGCTCAGAAGCCTTTATATTAGGAATGCAGTGAGGGGTTTGCACTGGTAATACAACAATAAATAATAAAAAAAATCAGCTTGCTATATATTTTCCATTTGGTGTGTATTAATGTGTCAATGTTGATATATCTATAAATCAGAAAATGAATGTTTTCCACATTTGCATCTTCACCACGTGTCTTTGACCACCCTACCTAGCACTAAGTAAGGAACAGCTGCATTTCTGCTCTAATTCATAGGCTTCTGTGCTTATTTCAATTTATCCATTCATAAGTAACATTCAAGATTGTTATAATAGTTATAAATGTTGGTTAGTTATTGGAGTGTTAAATGTTCAGTTATAGGAATGTTACAAAATTCCTGGTATATTTTTCTGGAAGAAATTAGGCAGAACCTGGTAATGTAGGCTGGAAGTGCACTAAGGTGATCTAAATGCACTCCTGCTATCTCTCCCACTATCTTGGTGTGGTCTCATCCATCTGAAAATTAAGGTTTTTCTTTTTCTTGTTTAAATACTAGCTGGATCTGTTCCTTGATCTAGCTCACCTCATGGAGGGGTGTTTTCCAGCACTGCAGGAAGGGAATATGCAGCTGGAAAGAAGAAAAAAATGATAGATTGTCCCAGTAGTATACAGCCAATACTTATATATTGACTTAAACTAATTGCAGAACTATAACCTTACAAAAATACACCCAGAGTGCTAGTCTAAATGATCTACAAAATGGCAAACTCTCCAAATAACAAAATTAATTCTGTTTTCCTCAGTTAGTATATGGGTAAAAGCCTCAATTTTCTGAGGGCTTGTTTTGGGGTTGTTTTTTCTAGGGATGGAAGGAAATTGCTGATTATACTTGAGTAAATTCCTTCAAAAGAGAATTTTAATTTTTGTGTATTTGTTTCTGTTAATTCTTCCAGACTACTTTTACTGGTGTTAAGGAGGGCGTATGATAAATTGCATTCATTGTTTCTAAGCTGTTTCTCATTCTTAATTGGATTGCTTTTAGAATACCGTAGAATAGTTAAACAGTTCTTCATTGCACTGTGAATATACAAGCTACTTCTTTTCACAAGCCTTTTGGTGACTTAAACCAGCATTTTTCCTAGGTATATATACCACTTCATTAAACAGTGTATTAAAAAATGGAGGCAAATGAGAACAGCTGGCAGAAGAAGTAATATTTCTTTTCAATTTTGAAGTGCACCCTGTGAGTTCAATGTTTATGAGAAATCTAAATTAGAAACATAGAAATGTCTGGGTTGGAAGGAACCTCTAGAGATCATCTAATCCAACCCCCCCACTGAGAGCAGGGCCACCACTCTTGTAGTAAAGAACTTCCTCCCTATTTCTAATATAAATCCACTCCTTTCTAATGTAAAACCATTACCCCTCATCCTTTCACTCCAGACCCTCTCCAGTCTTTTTATAAGCTCCCTTCAGGTACTGGAAGGTGGCTATTAGGTCTCCCTGGAGCCTTCTTTTCTCCAGACTGAACAATCCCAGCTCCCTCAGCCTGTTCTCGTAGGAGAGGTGCTCCAGCCCCCGATCATCTTTTGGACCCGCTCCATCAGTTCCATGTCCTTCTTGTGCTGAGGGCTCCAGAGCTGGATGCAGTATTCCAGGTGAGGTCTCACCAGAGCAGAGTAGAGCGGTAGAATCACCTCTCTCAATCTACTAGCCACGCTTCTTTTGATGCAGCCCATCAAATTGACATCCCTCAATCCAGACTTCCTCCGAATAGAGCTGCGGTGTGGTGAGCAGGGTAAATTTCCTCACCTTGTGCTGTTAGCAAGCCTCAGTGATGACTAGAAGGTACCCATCCTCAGAGTGAAATGGTACTTTGTTCTTTATGGCTGAGCTGAGACAAGGTTTTCATCCAGTGCCAAATGTAGGATTCTCCAAGGGGGAAACACTGGTGTTGTGTGAGCTGAGCTCAAACTGGTAAATTCCTCTGAAATCTCAGTGTTGCTCCTCTAAACTGTTTGAGAGTCAGGTTGTCTTCCAGGCCCTTGAGCTTTAGTTACAGCTAACTGAAGAGTCAGACAAGGACTTAATCTATGCTATTAAGCTTTTCTCTTTGCAGGTGGCAGAGACATAATGTTGACATGTATAATAAAGTGAAAGGAAAGGAGGACTTCACAGTAACTATATCTTAACATTTTCCAGATATTGCAAAGAAAAGTCAAGGAGGGAGGTTTAGATTTGAACGTTTGTAGGATGGAATATGAAATTAAAGCCAAAGTTTTACTTCATTCCCAGCATGGTTTGTTAGGATCCTGAATTACTGACTCTGATTTAAAAAAAAAACCAAACAAAAAAACAAAAAATGAAAAAACCCAAAAAACCCCAACCAAACAAACAAAAAAAATACACACACACACAAAAAAAAAAAAAGCACAGAAGAATAAAGACCTGAAAAGCAGCTGTAAAATCTCTGCTTACTTGACTTTTACTTTGCAATTATTTAGAGTTATTTTTCCTTTCAGAGACACATTGAGATATGTTATTTCCATTGCTTATGTTTAATGTTCTCCTTTATAATGAATTGCTGTCCAGAATTATGGCATGGATGATCATGAAAAGTCTGTTATGTTATTTTATTTTAATAGACTTAATTACATATGACAACTTTATAAGAAGTTAATGTGCTTTGCACAGGAATCACTAAGAATAGGACTATTTTTTTCAGATTAAAGTATTATGCTTTGGGGGTTTTCTTTGCCCTCACCTTATTTTCTCCTCCCCCAGCACCACCGGTGAAGCTGGTAGTAAGAGCTGCTACATCTTCAGTCCAGGTGCATTTTGACTGAGGGGAGAGATAGATCCAGTAACTAGCACAGGAATGAGAACAAGTCCTTTTCTACCTAACTGATACAAACTGATATAAACAGATAGTCAGTCTTGTAAACATAACCCCTTTAAGTGGATAACTTTTTCTTTGGGACCAGTTCTGGTCAACATATTCATCAGTGACCTGGATGAGGGCACAGAGTGCACTGTCAGCAAGTTTGCTGATGACACCAAGCTGGGT
>JANHGN010015565.1:70075-100129 GCA_024605025.1 Megaceryle maxima
TTTCACTGTGAGGGTGACAGAGCACTGGAACAGGCTGCCCAGGGGGGTTGTGGAGTCTCCCTCTCTGGAGATATTCAGAACCCACCTGGATGCGTTCCTGTGTGATCTGGTCTAGGTGATCCTGCTCTGGCAGGAGGGTTGGACTGGATGATCTTTCGAGGTCCCTTCTGGCCCCTGGCATTCTGTGATTCTTTTACTGGAGTTATATGTATGTGAAATTATAAAGATCTCCATAGGTTGTATAGCTCACCAAGGAAGAAAATCCCTTATTTGGCATGTTTGGTCTTGATTAAAAGAATCACTGATCGCTCTCTGTATGCTAAATGTTGTTCATTCATGGTGCCTGAGCACAAAATTACACAAAATCATTTTCATGAGCCATACTTTACCATGGCAGAGTTCAATATTTATATTGATTTGCTTAGGGATACCTATTGCAAAAGATTCAATTTTATAAGTAGTTGGACAGATTGCATTTAATAGAAAGAATGTGCTTCATGGATTAAATATGTGCTCAGAAAATAGGAAACTGCTACTTTTTGTATCTCATAAAAATGGTAATGCAACAATTAGCAGGGTCATATTATAAAGCACAGACTTTACTCTAGCTTAATGGATCTAGGGATATGCATTCATCAGCAACGATGGATTTAGCATAAAACGACATGTAAATGAATTGATGACTGATCATAAATTAATTTTAGTGCTGAAGAAGTAATAGAGACACAGCAAGATGCCACTTTATCATAGTATTTTACTGCTCAGCAACATTTGAGCAACTACTTAATGTTCTGTGTGCATTTCTTTTCTAACAGCTTGAATAAATTTAAGAAATTTTTGTGCCTTTCAGCAATATGGAAAACAAAAAATCTAGAAAGATTGAAAATGCAAACAGAAATAAATTTGGCTAAGTGACATAAATTCATTTTTCATTAAATGTTTATGAAGGACATTAATTATGGTTGGACCTATGAAATGCCAAATATGAGTGTATGAATTTTACCTCCTTTTATTTAGTGTATCCTGTCCCAAAACCAAACCAAACCAAAAAACCGACCAAACAAAAAAACAACAACCAAACGAACGAAGGGAAAATGAACCCAATCAAACAAAAGCAAAACAAACAAACAAATAAATAAATAAAAACAAGCAAAACCTGAAGGGTTTATTTCAAGTCTATACATTTAAGTATTTGGGCATTTATGGCAAAGCATAATGTAAAGTATAAGATAAGGTCTAATTTTTGAAGTGTGATCTTATTTACATTCTTCATTCAGCCCCTCTTATTATTCTTTCTTATTTTAATGGTGTAATGACTGTTGCCCCTTTTATCCCATCACTTCCACCAAAATCAGTGGACAGTCTTTGTAATCATGACTGTCACTAGCCAAAAGAGGACAATGTCTTTCTCCTGTACAAATGCTAAAGAAATTCTGCAACTGATTTCAGCTGAAGCAGCTTTAGTTCCCAAGGACTTCATCTGTACTTCATAAACCTAAGCAGTCTAGCTCTGTTCCATCAAGAAACCTGCAGAGAAGCATGGGCTTAATATTACCATGTGCTTAATGCTCTTGTGAAAGAAAGCACATAAGCATATACACATACAAGTCCAAGTGACAGCATATGTTGCACATAGAGTTTGGTATCTACAGAAAAGTAGAGGGATTTTCAAAAGTGTTAAGTATGTTGTAAGTAGGTTTTATTCACAAGAGCATTAGATATTTCTTTTTTAAAGTAAAGCAAAAGTACACTTTAAAAAGAAAAATAGCAGTTTTATTGCCTGCAAAATGTCACTAAAAGCAGTAGCATGCAATCTACAAGAAGCTAGCACCTCTATTCCCCTCACCTCTCCCTGAGAGCAAAGAAGCTTTCTGTTTGCATTAGCACCAAGAGATATTTTATGGAGCAAGAAAACAGAGTTCAACTTTTCACAGAGTTGATTTTGTTCTGCATAAAGCATTTACTGCTTCTGTCAGCAAGAGTAAAATTTATGGTTGCCAGAAAGCGTAAAAACTCAAATGTGCTCTTGGAAAACACATAGTGAGCTGCATGTAAAGAAGACACTAAAAGCCTGTTTCATTCCATTTCAAAATGCACAGTTGATCTGAAAGGGATGTCAACATCTCTTATTCTGCCTTTATTCAGAGAGAAATGAATGTGCATCTGATTTGGAAAAACAGAGGCTCGTGGATGCCTTTAACCAAGCAGTCACCATGTGTGCTACCTTAATGCAGCTGTGTGGTGGCCTGAGGTGCCTGGGCTGGGCTCCAGCACTCCCCTACCTCCTGAGCAGTATCCACACCTCTGGAGGGCAAAGGAAGCCAGGATTTTACTACTGCAAATTTTTGTGGAGAAAACATTGTTTATGCAGGGAAACAGAAGAGCTCAGGAACAGTAGAAACAATGCAGAGGTTTCACCTTTAGCTACCTTGTCACATGCAGCTGTGGGTGATGTGTATGTCTCATGGTAGCTTGCAGACCTCACCAGTTACTAAGCTTTGCCTATGCTTCCAAGCAGCCAGAACTATCATAGAATTACTGAATCACAGAATGTTTTCAGTAGGAAGGGACTTTTAAATGTCATCTAATCCAACTCTCCTGCCATGGGTGGGGACATCTTTCATTAGACCAGGCTGCTTGAAGTCATATCCAACTTCACCTTGAACAATTCCAATGATGGAGCATGCAAAACTTCTCTGGGCAACCTGTTTCAGTGCCTCACCACCCTCATTGTAAAAAATTTCTTCCTTATATCCAATCTAAACCTATTGACTTCTGGTTTAAAACTGTTGCCCCTTGTCCTATCACTACAGGCCTTGGTAAAAAGTCTTTATCTTTCTTATAAGCCATTTTTAAGTATCGAAAGGACACATTAAGGTCTCCCTGGAGCATTCTTTTCTCTGAACAACCCAAATTCTCTAAGTCTTTCTTCACAGGGGAGGTGCTTCAGCCCTCTGGTCATTTTTGTGGCTCTTCTCTAGACCCGCTCTAACAGGTCCATGCCTTTCTTGTGCTGGGAACCCCAGAGCTGGATGCAGTACTTCAAGTGAGGTAATTGTTTGCTTTAGTTGTCAACTTTGTTGACAGCCCAGTAAATATCACATCCCTGCAAGAACTGAGGTAAGCTTCCAGCCTGACAGATGGTTCCTCCTAACACAGCGGCTGGAGGGGAAGGGGAAGTGATCCATGGGCAGAATGCACTATTCCTAGCCTTACTAATGCTTGCTGTCCATGGGAATGCAGTAGAGTTCAGGAACAGGGCTTTCTGGTAGGGTTAGCATGAAAAATTGGCAATTGGTACAAATCGGTAATAAAAATTTAGCTATTTTTAGGAAAACTTGGCATGTCTATGAGTGAGTAGAATGATCAATGTATGCACGCGTACTGGAGAGAGCATTGTGAGCTTTTGCAGGTTTTTTAGTATATTTCATGTTTAAAATATGGATGCTTTTTTTGGACTGGATGGATTTCAGTCCAGCCCTTCAATGAATAGATGAAAAATAGCAACTGTACCTAGACATACCAAATTTCTCATAGGTATTATACGTTGTGTAGCAGCTGAGTGACTGGTTAGCAAATGGACAGAGCAATGTGAGTGAATAGATATTTAAACCTATGTTCCTTTAAAACATCCATAGTCTTGTGCTTATGATACTGAAAACCCTACCTATTCTATACAGTATATGTTTTTATATGTCTCTGTGTACAGAGTAGAATGTATCATACAAAACCCTTGGGCCCAGAAACTGAGGTACATGTTAAATTTTTAGCACCCAAGTATCATCCTTTGATATCTGTAGGTCTAGTTATATTTTTATGTTTCAGCTTGAGCTTACATATTGTACAGGCTATGTCGATAAGCAATTGTTTGAAAATGTGCTCAGCTATAGGATTTCATTTTCTTACATCTTCATGAAGTGTTTTATCTGTAGTATCTCTTTTCATACATCATCAGTAACTTTTGTTATGCTGTTTTACTCTCCATTCCCTATGATATCCTATCACACTTAGACTGTTAGATCAGAAACTCTCTCTCAGAAGTAATTCAGTTTTAGCCTTCCCTTGCTGTTATCTGGGCTTCCTTACATCTGTCTACATCAGGTTGAGTCTGTTTGGAAAATAACAATTTTACTTGTGGTCTTGGCAAGCAGAATCAAACTCTGTCACTCCCTGTTGCACTTAACACACTTTCAGCCTGTCAGACCTCCACAGACCTCTTCAGATTCTTTTCTTGTATCTTAGGAGTGGGTGCACTTTTGTTATTATATCCTGCCACTTTGCTGACATTAAAAGGTTTGGTCACTGCAGCATAACAAAATAATTCATTGTTCTTGGGCTGTGTGGTGCAGTGTGCTGCTGACTAAATTCCAATATTCATTTATTGTTCTTATAACTTATTTTTGCAGGATATTTTTAATATATGACACTAGCATTATTTAATAAGCCTATCAATTTGGTACTAATAAGTAGGTTGTTACTGATTTACTAGTTAATAATTTTGAACACAGTAATACTTTCTTGGACATGGATTTAAAAAAGGCTTTGAAGATCATGACTTACATGACACTGCTACACATATTATGTATATTTACATAAATTCAGCTGTGCTGACTGACAAGTTAAGTCAGGGCCATGATGTATCTCTCCACATGTGTCTTCATATCTCTGAAAAACAGTTCTCTGCAGACGCTCGTACATGTTTTTAAAAAGCTTATTTCAGGTATTTCAAGATAGGTGTCTGTGCTATCTCAGAACAATACACAGCACCATGCAATGCCATGCTCAGGTCCCAAAAGCAGTCTGGTAGCTCTGCACTTCAGCTGGACTTGGTAACCAAGTAGCATGGCTGCCCTGTGCGTTGGCGCAAAGCTCGGCACATGGTGATAGCTAAGTTTACTATCCCTCCTGCTCTACTGCATAGAGCAGTATTAATCTGTCACATTTACTCATGATTTTTAGAAGTACAGAACACCATCAGCTCCATCTGAAGCCACAAAAGAAACAGAATTTCAGTACTTTGAAAAAAATCTGAACTGAGCAATAGCTTTTGGAAATATATTGCACTGCCACACTGGGTAGCCGATCGATGCTTCATACCTTGGAAAAAAGAAATATTATAAATGAAGAGCAAATAAGATGGATCTTTTCTTCCCTGTTCTGTTCTTTACATTTTAGTTATGTCAAGATTTCTGTATTTCTTTCATGTGCTTTTTCTGGCATCCGGTTTTCTGACTGATTTTTTTTATGATGTTATTATGGCTTTCCCCTCCTGCAGTGGTGGTAATCCATACTGAAAAGGTACCATGATGCCAGCATTGGCTGACTCACTATTAAATTTGAGTATATATTTGCTCTGTTCTTGAATATTAATTATGCCTAACCTTTTAAAAAAGTAACTTTAATCTACAAGAATGAACTACTTTACTTCAGCTCTCTTCAGGACATTAAAATTTCTCATCTATTTTAAGGTTTTGATTGAGGAAATGCCATAATGTCAGTCTTGCTCAGGATAGCTCTCGAAGCTCATGTCTGACTTCAGCCATATTTACCGAGACTCACACTTGTGCTGTCCTAAATTACAACTTCATTTTGCAAATATCAAGCTAGATACAGATTTATAATAAGTCAAGTAAAAAAAAAAAAAATCCCATTCATTTTAATCCCAGGGAAAATCTATTAACATTCAAAAGAATTTAGTCTGAAGCCTTCACATTTCTAGAGAATGTGTATCAGTTTGCAACGTGGAGCAAGCTATGAATGAGATCCCACTTAGCTCTTTTAACTAAGCTCTGTCAGATAAACTTTGGGTTTCCTGTTGTAAAAAGATATATTAAGTGGGTCTTCAAGCTTTAGATGAATGCTGCTCTTTTTTATCAATCTCTGTCAAATTAATTTTGGGTTTTCTGTTGAGAAAGGACATATTAAGTGGGTCTTTAAGGTTTAGATGATCAAAAAATGTCAAATGTGCACAACTCACTAGACCCCTACATTTGTTTTTAGGTTCAATGGTAAATGGATGGGGTTCTGCGTCTGATGAGGACCGTAACTTTTCTAGTTATAGATCTAGTGTAGGTAGCTCCTCAGATGACTCGATCTTTACCAGCGGCAGTTTTGCACAAGCACTGGTTGCAGCAGCAGATAAAGCTGGTTTTAGGCTGGATGGAACCAGCCTAACAAGAACAGGTTTGTAGACTCAAAGTTGATGCTTTCTGCATGAAGGTTGTCTCTGCCTAGTCTTCTCTTCTTTTCAGTGAACCTGCGTCTCACACTTGTCTAACATGCATGGAATAAGGTGGATGGAGATATTTTTATCAGCATATTTTAAATGAAACCTTGCATTATGTTTCATTTTTAGTGATTTGAAGTAGTGAATAGCACTAGCTTTTAATCTGCACCTTCAGTCTGCTGCAGTTTCCCTCTGTGCTGACTTTGCTATAGATTTACTGACATATGCTCCATTTAATATTTTGGTGAAGAGATCACTAATTCTGCCACACGGTCTTTGATGATTTAGTTTTTTGCTAAATCTCCTCGCAATTATTCTTGTTTCCAGTAATGAACATCACGTTTAAACTACTATCTCCATCCCTGCTCTTCTGTTGCATTTCTTCTTGCAAAAGTGTATTTTTCTGTGCAGTTTTTCTAAGCATGGGGTGAATTTGTGTGCTTTTATTGTTAACAATACAAACTGTTTTCAAGTAATTAATAGCTGATTTAAAAAATACTTAATTCAATAAGTTAACATATTTTGATAAAATTCAATTTTGATTATGCCAACAGAGCCTGCCAAGTTAAATGTAACGAAGCTAAAGTGACTTTCCTTTTGAAAACAACCAATCTTCTAAAATGAATTAATAAAAAATAAACATAATTTAGTTTGTATTTTTAAAGCCACATATGTTTCATTTGTATCAGGGGGGAAAAAAAAAAAAAAAAGATAAAGATTATTTTTAAATATTCTGGAAAAAAAAGAAAATAATGTAGTTGTATTTGCTTAGTCTAATCAAAATAACAAAAATAACTAATAATTTAAATCCACAAATCTAATAGCAAATTATGAACCTGGGTCATATTATTACTCTGCTTTCTGAGCCAGTTCCTGCCCACAGGGCCCACAATGTTCATATAATTTAAAACTTTTTACTATCGGTCTGGTATGAAGTCTATCATTCAGTAAAATGAGTGCATTTATGAAAAATATCTCCACTTGTTAGGGCTGAAAACCGCATCCTTTTTGCATGTGATCTTCATGGCAAATATTGCCTTTTAGGAATTTTAGGAATGAAGAAACGAATCAATGGCAAAGTCCTATGTTGCCAGAAAACTATAGAGTGAACAGATACAGCTTTTCTCAAATCACTGGAACTTTAGCCATTGACTTTGGTCAGACATCATTATCCTTAAAAGACAATTATTCTACCATTAAGAGTAGTTAAAACCCTCACTGGCTTCTTAGACTAATAAAAAATTGACTGAATAAATCTGTCTCATCATTTGAAAAAAACAAAGCAAAACAAAACAAAAACTGATGTAGACCTTCACTCATCTACTGTGGGCACATTTGGCTAAATTATAATTTAAAATATGCTGTTTTGCTTGAGGAGTCTCCTAAACAATCTTGAGTAAAAGGAGCAAATCCTTCCCAACTTTTTAGTTTTTTTGGTGGTGTTCTTGGCTTCAGCAAAAGCTTAAGCAAAGATTCAACCAAAATTAATGTTGCTTGTATCAGGCCGTTGAGAAATACGCTTTCCACCACAAACATGCACGTAACAGAAGTAAATGGACACACAAACACATAGATGCTTTTAAATAAGCATCATTTCTTGTAGCTATGTAAATGGAAAGCATGAGGAAAGGATGAGAGCCCTCTCATCAGTTACGTTTTCCTAGATTAATTAGGTCACATGCTGTTAAACTGAGTACTTCCATGTAATTCCTCAGCCATGCTATTAGAGTTTAGGGTACAACAAAGTATCCAGTGGTTGTGGTAGACACTTTATGGTTATTATGTTCTCATACTCTTAATGATCCAGCAGGCAAAACAGAAACTAAATAAAACCCACATGTAAACAAACAGCCCTCCCCTCTTTTTGTCACAATAATCTCAGCAAATGGAAATAACTCCCCAGTGCTTACTGCAGTTTCATTGTGATGTGATGTGATACCTCCCAGGGCAGCATGGGTCAATTTCAGCAAACCCCACATCAAGTCTGAAGGGAGTCTCAAGGTCCTGACTCCTTTGCAGTCCGGACAGTTATTTTCACCCATTCAGAACAGCTGTGAAATATTCTCACTAATACAAAGGGAGAAGACCAGCCTGATAGCCTCACATGGTTTTATTTGATTGCTAAGCATAAGAGACACTGGTAAATCCAGGGCAAGGCATGTCTCCTGACAGACACTTTGATTCCAGTTTCCAGAAGCCGTTGTGTGATTTGCCATGAAGTTCAGACAGTTTTCCTTTTTAAGACCCTTGGGAAATTAAAGCAAGAATTAGTAGATTCATCCTTGTCTCCACTTACACACACTAAATCTACTACAGAGAGTCTGACACTGCTCAGCAGTTCTCACTGGAAGGGCTGCATACAAATACAAGATGCTGTAATCAGTTATTAGGTGCACTGAAAAATGTGTTTTGGGAGCCTGCACATCACTTTTGTTTGTCCCATGTCTGATTTAGATCAGTGCTATTTATTTTCCCCTCACTTTCCTGGAGGGAAAAAAGAGAATGTTTGGTGCCTGGTTTTGTTTTTAAAAACCAACATTCTGAATAAATAATCACATTTCTTTAGTGAAGAGATTAAGTGGAAGAATCTTTATTTTGCTCTTACTAGATGCACTTGCATGTTGCAAGTTTATTTTTGCAAAACATCTGTGCAGAGTGCAGTGAGCTAGGATGGAATTTTAGGCTCATATCTGAATTTCTTTGCATTAGTGGCCTTTTTTTTTAATTTTTAAATGAAATTTTAATATTTTGTCTGTGTTCATCTGCTGGTTTATCCTTATCTATGAAACAAGGCCTTGATCACTTTTGTTTGTCTGGCTGCAGCTGTGCCAGCTATAAAGGTTAATGTTTCCAGCCTTCCCCCAAACGCTTATTACTGCTTTCTCCCAGCTCCATAATTAATTGCTTGGGTGGGTGTTCTGTAACCCATTGCAGTTAAAATAAGCCAGGTTAGTAAAGGCAAACTTTTCATACCGTTTAAGTTCAATTGGTCATGTTTTGATAAAGGAGAGTTAGGGAACGTCCATGAGGGGTTCAAACATGGTAACCTCCAATAGCTGATGGTGACATGCAGATGGGAGACAAGCCTTTCTAAGAGTAGTGTCTTCCTTAGGGTGCACATCAGAAGGTAGAAGATCAAGCCTGCGACAGTCAGGAAATCTCTGAGTTCAAATACTGAGATATTATTCTAACATGTATGTACTAATGTGAAACACCATGTTAGAGAGATTATGGCTACTTTTCTCACTTTGCCCTCTTTACACTGAGACTATTTTAAATAGTGTAGCATATTATTCCTGATTAGGCTTATCTAGATGAGATTGTATGTGATGACATGGTGGAAGCAAGCACATCTGTTCAAAGATTTTACTAGGTATAGACCCTGCTCTAAGCTAACCATAAGGTAAAAAAGCTCCTTACTAGCTTGTGGTCAGTTCACCAAGAAAAATAACAAACAGCCATTTTGCCACTCCCATCAGCTCTTAAACCATTTGGGCCTACAGTAGCACTGAAAGAGAAGTTCCAACTGGCTTACATATTTTCCACAGCAGATAGGACTAAAACATGTAAGAATTTTAAGTACTGGTACAGAACTAATTAAAATGTTAACATCCCCAAGATACTCGGCAAAAAAATTACATACAGATGAAAAAAAGAATGTAAAAGATGTTGATCTTTAGCTTTTTTTCAGTTAGTACTAAACAAGCATAGATAAGTTAACTGAATCAAAATAAGAGGAAGTGAATGTAGTACTCCTCTGGTTCCTGCGTGATGCTTTTAATGATCTGATCCATAGAACAGCATCAAAGATTTTTTTTTTTTAAGAGGAAATAACATAGCTTGATTAGTCTAAAAAATCCCTGAGGAATAAGTTCAATCAGAATATATTATTTTTTTAACATATATAAATACTGAAAATGAACAGGAAAATTTCAGCATTTAAATATAGCCTTGTTTTTATTTCTTGAGAAAAGAGAGCCCTTAAGTATACAAAACTACACTGCTACATAGCTTGCAAAATCAGTTATGTTTATCTCAGTGGAGTTACTCCAGGTATACTGTGCACATGGGAGCCCCTAAAATGAGAATTTGCCTCAACAAATGTGAAGGTGAAAGGCAGAAGGAGATAAATTTGGTATGATTGCAGAACTGTTTTCCTTCCCTGCTCAAGGCTGAGGAGTTGTTATGACACATCTGTTCAGCACACAGAGTAGGTAGGAGTTACATGGCATACAGTGGTTTTATCACAACAGATGGAATGATTTTAATTCTAAAAGTTAAAGACAAAAGAATGCCAAGTTTTTCACTTCACTTGTTGTGGTGTGTCTTAAAGCAGTTGTCGTCAGCGGGTACCTCGAGGCGGCACTTGCTTGCCACTGAGAATTAGACCAGACTTAATGTTTCAGAACAGACATTAATAGTACAGGCCGTTTCAAGGCAATAACATTTTTTCATCTGATTTCTCTTTTTTAGGCAAAGCATATACTTCCTCACAGAGACCTCGGCCAAGCAGTCCTTTTTCTACTGACAGCAACACCAGTGCAGCTGTCAATCAGAGTCAGAGGCCAAGGCCCACTAAAAAACACAAGGGAGGACGGTTGGACCAACCCCCCTTGCCTCATCGCAGGGAGGGAATAACAGATGGTAAGTGTTGTGCTGAAGTCCCTGATGGCAACCTGCAGCAAGCACATGTGCAGAGGGAAAGAACACAGAGCAAACTTTAAGGAATATACATTATAGTGAATTATTTATTTGGTGAAGTCTGCAGGTTGCCATGAGCAATACTGCAAAGCTAACCCTGTGGAGCTTGGTTAGGTGAGTCTTTAAGGAGTCTTTCTTCATTTCAGCTCTGAACATGTTAGTATCTCTTAAGTTTTCTCATATGTCAATATAAATCTTACCCAAAAATGACTGTGTTGCACGTGAGTTGACATCAAAAAATGGCCTGTGGGCAATTTTACATTAAATGAAAGTAGCCAGCACCATCAGTAGCAGTGTGCCATGAATTCCTAAGGAAAAGCATAGAGCCAGTCCCATAATGCTGTCTTTGGTTTCTGCTGTTTTTGACAACTACTCAACAGCTACAGCAATATGTGCCATGCTTTTCTCATGATTTTACCTCATGTCTTGTCTATGCTGCTTCATTCCTGGCATCCAGTGACCTCAGTGACTTTGTTTCCCTTTTTGATATCTCCACTTCTTTCTGACCACTGTTTGCCATGTGGATATTATTTTAGGCATGTCTGTTCCACTCTTCTAACGGCTGAGATCAGCTCAGTCATCCATTATCTCTGTGTGCTCCCTCTTGAGTTTGGCAAAAGAAGCAATTGCTGCCTGTTGCTCTTTGAGGAGTATTGAACAGGAAGGTGGCTGTCTGGCTACCTCCCTCTCATTTCTTCTTATCTCTGGCCTGGCCCCTGTTGGTGTTGAAATGATCAGAGGGGAGAAGCAGGCAAATGGAGAAAGAGCATTAAGGATATCTGTAAGACCATGCAGATGGAGACATAATCACTTTCCTCATGCTCACCTCTCTTTTGTTGTGTAAAGCAGGACAATTCTAAGAGTTGACTGTCCTACCTGCCTCAGTCACTATCATAACACTATCAGTTGGACCATGGGAGCAGGTGTGATGCCAGTGAGCTTATCTCCCAATTTTAAGTGCATGTTGACAAATCTTCCAGTGTTTGTGAAAGGTAAAAATAAAAATAATAACCCCCCCCAACTTTAGATTTCAGTATAAATATCCTCCTTATTCTAGTAAAAATTACTTGAGAATTGTAGAATCATAGGATATTTTGAGTTGAAAAGGGATCCATAAGGATTGTGAAGTCCAATTCCCTTCACTATCATCTTTGGACAGGTAATGTAATAAATAAATTTGAGAGTATATTTAGTTTGGTTTATTTATAATGTGCTATTTATTATTCTAGGTACATGTATAAAATATATTGACAGCTTGCAAGGTGGACTGTGGCCACTGAAACCACCAGACCTCTCCTTCCAGTCATGTTAACAGATGTGCAGATGCAATTTTAGAGTGTGTTCTGATAGATTCTTTATGAGACTACAAAGGTGGAAAACAGATTGCAGAAGTTAAAGTCTTCACCAAAGGGCTTATAGGTACATCTCATGCTCCATGGCTCATTCTTATTATTCTTATATTATTTAGGGAAACAGCTTAGAGTAGCTTTGACTTCACTCACATGGATCTGAATTGATTTAAACATTAATGCCTTCCTCTTCTGGTTTTAAAATGCCTCAAATATATTCCCTTAAAACTTCTTCTTGGATTTGTCATATGACAACATACTTGTTTGGTCAGTTCTCTTCCAATTCCCAAGCTGGATGGGTCCTAGCATCCTGTGTTTAAGTCTCATCACATACTGGATATCTATCATGTTATATTTTTGTTGACCAAGTAAGCTCGAGCAATGTCCATTCTCAGCCCTTTCCCGTAGATATCCTGAGCACTTCCTTCTTGCTAACTGCAACCATGTGGGACAGTACAAAAGACCTAAGAAACTGTAATATTTAAAGCCTAGCACACAGATCCCACACTATGTAAGCATGTGAGGGTACAGCTTCATGCTTATTTGACAGTAATCCACACAAATCTCCTAAAAGCCTCCTGCTTCATTTTCTTTGGTCACAGGTCAGATTCCTCTAGAGACTCACTCCAGATTGAGACTTTGTATTTGTCTTGCTGTATAACTCGTTTTTTAACTTTCATATCCTAAAAGACCATGGAGAAAACAGCAAATCCACAGAGGAATAGTACCTTTTGAAGCCCTCAGATGATGAAAACTTTCATTCTGAGCACACAGTCCACCGTAAAAAAAGCAGGAGGAGTTTAGTTCTAGTGCCCAAAGAAGGATTTGTTTTCCTGGAAACAATGTATTCATGAATTGCAAAACAGTGGAATCTGTTGTATAGGTGGTGGCATGACTGAAATCAAAAGTTCTTCCTTAGCTGAGAATGATATTTAAAAAAAACCAAAGAGGAGCTAGAAGGGAAATATGATTAGGGGTTAAAAAGGCAAACTGGAACTTAAGACTTCTAATAGCTTTGCCATTGACTTGTTATAGTGTATTACAAATCAATTTTTACTAAGGTAGATCACTGTAGAGAAGATGCTTACCCTCTGATGCTAGAAAGTGGTTCAGAAGCTTATTAAATGTCACAGTAATTATCACCCCTAGGAAAACAAATCACTGGCACAGGTAGAAAGGGAGGTCCTTATGCTTGTAGCTTCTGTAACTTGCTGCTTTTTCTAGTTAGTAATGAGAGACCATGTCAAAGCTTGACTGGGGCCTGAATCATGTGGCCAATGCTCTGCCTTCTAAAGAGTAGCTGGTGTAATCCTGGGCTGAACATCCATATGCCTTTTATCGGGCACTCTGATGTCCTACAGCTTCTCAATCACAATTCCTCTATTACTAAATCAATAAGACTGTACACCTCTCCACCAATGCCTTGCAGGTTTGATAACCCTGCCATTAGAGGATGAAGGTGAAAGTCTGGATGACAACTCACTGGTCTAGTAAGTTACTAGCTCAGTGTGGGTTTTCAAGTGTTTTACCTAGTACCTGGAAGATAAATATGACTTAGATGGAAGTACAGTGACGGTGATACCACTCTAGGTATCCTCACTGAAAATCCTGCTGAAGTCCCTGAACACTGACATTCAAAACTTCACTGAAATGATTGACATGATGGAATGAAATGGTTTGCCTCTGTGTGGTAATAACTTTGCCTGTTACTAACTCATTACTAGCTCATCTGATCTGTATTACCCTTTTACTAGTAGTCAAAATGCCAATCATTAACCATCATGTATGTGCATACTTGCAAGTGTGTGTGCAGACATGCACAGTCACACATGGATGTGTTTGTCTGGGAAGGAGAGGACAGGACAGGATAGGGCTGTGGCACTGGAGGAGGAAACTGATGACTCCAGATACATGGGATCTCTGTATGTGCCCAGGAAAGATAACAGACCATATTTTATAGTTTACCTAAGGCAGAGGAATTGCATTACAGGGTTAAAGTTGTAAAGCTGATAAAAAAAAAACATATTTCCAAAGGAAGCTCACTTCCAGCTTCTTTTCTTAAAAAAGAAAAGTAAGTGTTAATGTGACAATCAACCCAAGTAAGAAGGTAAAAAAACCAAATGGTTTAGTCAGGTGATGGTTGGCTAGAAGTAGTAACCATTCTTAGAAATATTCTCAGACATGCCTAACACAGTTCAGTAAGTCTGTGCTCAGGATGGCTGGAGCCATCTTACATTAGTTTCATAGTCCTTGTAACTCTTACAGAATTGTGAGAAGCTTCATTAGAAGATAAATTTTTGAATTTCAATTCATGCACAGGTATAAAACGCACAAAGACCTTTACAAACATGTTTTCTCATTTAATTTCTATGCATAAGGCAATCATCGTGCCCACTTTACATTTGGATAAATGCAGGAATCAGGTTAACAGTAGGTCAGCAGCATAAGTCTACAGTAATTCCAGGACTTGCAGAGATTTAGAATATGTAGTACAGTTTAAGTGCAAACCTTTCCTTCTCAGTATCTAATTAATAACAACAATTAAATAGCAATTTCTGGAGGATACTGTATGATAAGAAGTTTAATACCGCAATAATTGTATATTACCTTTTTTTTTAATATTATACTGCCTTTTTTTTTCATATTGAATGGTGAATATTTTATCTTGGAAAATGGCATTGTCAGATGTCATGTTATGACTATATTTATTGGATTTGGTGTATCTCCATGAAGTGCTCATACATCACAACTTCAGTAATCTTTATTTCATATTGCATAAGCAGATGCCAGTGTTGTGCTTCTGTACATTAACTGGTTATGATTGCAATAAAATCAATTATAAGAAATGCCATTTTGGAAGCCAACACTATAAAGCAATTTTAACATTGGCAAGCTCCCATACCCTCCTGCTTCCACCTACAGTAACTCAAGTATAGTCATTGTCATGAAAGGTCACATCTATATTCATAACTAAAAATTTATCAAATACATTAGTGCTGAACATAAAGCATATGCCAGGCTCACTGACAGATTATTATAAGGTTGTTCTAGCCAGAAGATAAATATGTTTATCTGGGATATAGCACTTCAGTTGTGAACAAAGGTATGGGAGCAACATCAGATACAACTTCTTTCCCTTGTAGACACAACCCACAAGTCCTCATTTCTCTGTAAGAGACAATGTTGACTGGAATGTCATCTCAGCAACTTTGGAAGCATTTCTGCCTCTAGCAGCAAGGACAGAAAAAAAAAAAAAATAATTGTGTAGCAGGATATAAAGCTGGATTACAAACTTTAGGTAACTTCCCTCCAAAGGCCTCCTCATCAATTAATAAAATGAATTTCAGTTCACTGGAGATATCAGACTTTCTTGCAGGCAGAGCAGAGGTTTATTTTTCCATGATTGTTCCCTGATAAACCTTCATTCACAACACTCTGAGATATAAAGGACTAGAAAGCAGGGCAGACCCATATCTAGTGTAAGCTAGCATAGGTTTAATGAAGTTGGTGGGGCTTCACAGATTTATTTGGGCTAAGCATTGTCCAAAACTAGAATTATCAACAAGCGTTCTACATATAAAATGGGTATCTGATATGGAGGATTTTCATTACAGTACTAAAGATGCTTCCCTTTTTTGTTTTGTTTTGGTTTTTGCTGGTGTGTTTTGGGGGTTTTTTGGGTTGTTGTTTTGTTTTGTTTTTGTTAAATGACCTGAGTGTTTTATGGATTATTAGAAGTCTATCATATAGTTTACATGAAAATGCTATATTTAGAATTATAACTATACAGATTCTTTAATTACCTTCACAGAATCACAAAATGACAGAATTACTGAGGCTGGAATAGATCTCCAAGATCATTAAGTCCAGCCTATGACCCAACACCATGACATCATCTAGACCATGTCACAAAGCACCACATCCCGTCTTTCCTTAAACACCTCCAGGGATGGTGACTCCACCACCTCCCTGGGCAGTCCATTCCTTGACCTTGGGTCAAGGTCTAATAAACAAATATACTTTTGCTTCCACAAATGTGATTAGAATCTTGATTCTACAAGCATCGTAGTAGTAAAAGTGATAAACTTGAAAAGCACACCAGTTGTTAGAGACCAGGCAAGCATCTTTCAGTGTTCAGCTGAAATTATATTTTGATTATGATGCAAGACTGCTAAACTTAAGAGTGGCCATCCTGTCTGTGAGGAGCCTAGGTCTTGGCTGATCTTTCAAATAGTAATTGAATTAAATGCTCATCTGTTGTTTGGTGGTTCCATTTGAACGTGCATTTTTCACATGTATTGATGCTTTTTCAATGACAGTTTTTTGTCAACTTTTGTTCATTTTGATAACGTATATTTAGATTTTGAGTTTAAACTTCAAGCTGAAAGTGAAGCTTCAAAGTGGAGGTGATGAAGCAAGCAAGGTGGGGGAAAATTTTCAACTGACATAGATCAGTTTTATTTGCTGTTACTGAAAGAACCAACTGGAGTATACCTCACAGAAAATAAATCCCATGCTTAAACATGTAAGTCAGGACTCAGAGTCTGTTGTTTTTTACAGAAGTTAGAATGAGCTAGCAACACAGTAACTTGAATAAGAAACTAGTGGAAGTTAAAAACACTTTTCTATTTAACATGAAATTTCCTCCTTTTAAAATCCACAAATGAAGTGACTCGTACCAATTGCCAGGGACTTTTCTTTTCAGTATCAACTAGACCTGTTTCAATTAAAAAATTAGTTCATCTAAATCTTATTCACGTTTTTTAGATCTTCCACCACCACCTGACCCGCCCCCTGGTCAGGGTTTAAGGCAGCAAATAGTCCCTGGCCAGCGTGGAGGCTCAGCAGAGAGGAAAGGAAGTTCTCTTGAGAGGCAGCATGCACCGAACATAGATGAAACAAAGAGCTCCCTGGACCGTCAAGCTAGGACGTCACTAGAGTGGCAGCGGCAAACCCAGGAGTGGATAAGCTCTACAGATCGCCAAGAGGATTTCAGGAAAGCCCAACACAAACAAGCTTTCGGATCAGGTGTGTGTGTGCTGCACCAGCCAAGGCAATGCAGACGGCTTCTTGACACTTGTCAGCTGACAGTTTCTGTATCTAGGATCACCTCACGCCCCCCTGTGCCAGCACTGGGGAGGCTTAGGCTGGAAAATAAGAAAAGGCCAAGTGAAATGAGAGCTTGTGATCCAAGCATTTTCCCTCCTGCAACAATGAAATCTCATTAGCACCTGACTCCGTGCATTCCTTACAATGTTTTAATAATGTCATCAAGCATTGCAGTGGAAAAAACAGGAACAGTTTCAGGCAAGCAGGGAAGGAAGGAGATTTTTAGAGTATTTTCTGTTAGGTGTTTTTATTTATACAGATAAGACCATATTTTCTAGTTATTTCAATCTGCTTCTAAATTGACAGCAGTTGTTTTTGCATGTCTGCAAGAAGGCTGATCTTTCTGAGCTACTGACATTCCTTCCAGCTGTATTTAAAACATTGTCTTCTCCTTATTCAAGGATATGACAAAGTAACATTCATCTCTTAGGCCCATCAAGATGACAGCACAGGTTCTCACCTTTATGCAGGACCTGCTCATTCCTGAGTGCTGACTTTATCTTCTAAACAGATTTCAAGACTCTAAAAATGGGTGCAGGAGGAGGTGCTGATCTGGAGTTGTAGTTCTACAATATTTGCAGATCTCTTCTCTCAGCCTGATTTCAAGTAAAAGCTGCTGGTCTCCTTACTAGGGTATTTTCTTTAACCCATTAATCACGTTACCCCAGTGCTGATTAGAGTGATACAAGAGGACAACTAAGATTTAGAACAAATTATACTGTACATGGAGCTTTCTGTAGGGCTGCACTGTTGCTTCAAGTATATATGTAGTTCCCACAGTAATACTAGACATACACATATTATCCATCTTTTTCTTAATTTTATTCTACTATTAATGCTTCCTGTTAATCTAGCACACTAATATCAGTGACGTTCTAAAAAAATGTCAGTAGTATGCAGGCAACCCTGTTATGGGGGCAGAATTTACTGGATAAAGTCCTTCTAGGAAATACTGCTACTCATATTTAAAATGTAAATATTTTAAATACAATCCATATTTTAAAATATAACAATAATGGTACAGTTAAAATTCCCTAATCTTTCAGCTGCATAAACAAGTGAGTGTTCATTTTGTGAAATGATGATGTGAAGTCACAGTTTAAAAATAGTGTGTGAAAATCATGCTGCTTGGTGAAATGGCAATTTTTATTACAGTTTACAAGATGCACAAACACATAGAAAAATATCCCAAACATACTTTATATACCTCATTTCTTTGTAAATTGTTATTAAGGATGCTTCCCTAACCTGGTAAGCAAGAAGTCCCCTCCTTTTCCTCTGCTTTGTAAGTGTACAAATAGGAGCTGTCAGTTATTCTGTGATACAGAGACTATACAGTAGCAAAATTCACATGCTGAGGGACTTGCATTTATTGGTCCTTAAATAAAAAGAATTTGATCTTGACACTTCCAGTACCCCTACAAGAGCATTGAGATTAGGGCTGGAGTGATGACAGGTATCTTGTTCTTGTCAAATTCGGGATGACCAGTGCACTTGCATATGCTTTATGCATGACAAAAGGTTTTTGTAGAAGATACTACATTTTACTGTTGTGGGAGGAGTTCATAAAGTTTGTGCACAAGGTGGGCCAGAGCTTCATAGCTGTTTGTCTTCTCATCCTAGCTTCTTCCACTACAGTTTTCTTACCCTGTTTTCTTTGGTAGACTTAAAAAGGCTACTCTTGTGTGTGATGCTTTTTTATATAACTAAATTTGGGAATTTTAATAATATTAACTGTGCTTCTTACCTTTTCCTTTAGTAATGGCAAAGTTCTCTGGAAAGCTATACTGTCCCAGGTTTAAATATATTTACAAAACCTGTTATTATTAGCTATCAGCTTCCCGGAGATAGTTATTTTCCAGTTTAAGGAGCTTCATTCAGATATTACAAAGCTGTAAGTGAAATTTTAAAAGCAAGACCTTTGGTTTGAAGTTGAACAGAGTAAAAATACCTAATTCTGGGAACCATGTTTCCACTGGTTACTTTCAGTATAAACAAGATCACAGAGTTCTTGTCAGTGGCTTCATTGTGGAGCTGCAGTTACAGCACATCAAATATGAGTGCTAGATCAAGTTAAAATTGTTTTGATAATATTAAAAGCCCTTTGGTTATCTTATGGGATATAGAAATATTATTGCACACATATATCCTGATTTCACAGGAGCTAGAATTATGTCTTCAAATTAAAGGCTCAGTATTTAAAAGGGAAAGGCATCAGCAAAGCATCCCCCCATATTCTTTGCAGGCCCAGGACACAGGGCACTGAGTGTTTAATAAATGTGAGCCTATTCTAAGGACTTGAGATGACTTTTCATGTGCCAGAATGTTGTGAAAAACTTAACCTTTGTTTTATGTCACAATTGCTCATTTTATGGATTCTATTTTTCTGAGGGCACAACAGATAATTTAACACACCATATGCTCTATAATGACAATGCACTTTATATTTATTCATGGTCGTTTTTTCTCAGTATTTCACTGAACCCGAAGGAGGCCTTATCCTGAGTCCACAAACTAGAAAAACAAATCAATTGACCATATATGTCATCTTCAAACTCTTTTTCAATGCTAGTGACTTTTCTTTCCGTCCTCTAAAAATGTATCCAGCTTTCTGCTAAACTGATTTATGCTGCTTGCTTTATTGCTGCTTTAATGCAAGCTGTTCCATATTTTAGCCAGGCTTTGGAAACCAGGTTTGCATCTGATTCTATTGTTAGACCTTGATATATAAAGAACAAGTAACATAATTTAGGAGACTATGGCTGTTAAATGACATTTTACTATGTCTTTTAAGCATTTCTTTATATTTTAGCAAGGACGGCACACGTTCATAGCACAAAACACTGATAATGCCCTTACATCCTATAATGCAAATATTCTGGTCCCTTGGGCAGGGCCAGAGGGAGATACTTTTGCAGAGGAAGAAGTCAGTTGCCTGCCCTTTTCTGCAACAGATTTACCTTTCAAATGGGTTCTCTTCAACAGCAGATCACACTGGGAATTCCCATGTCCTACTTACTGGTGGAAGTAGGCACAAAGACTGAAGTCTTGGGTTTTGTCCACAGATTTGTTCTCATTTAGCGTTTCCCTAAGTTAATTGTGCCTCTGCTGCAGCCTTTGCAAAGGCTTCAAGATTGTGAATAAAAGCATTTTTATCTCCTCTTTCTTTTCAACCATATCCCCATCTACTTTTCCTTCTGTGTTCCTGCTCTCTGTCAAAGAAAGTCTGTTTCTCCTCATTAGGTTGTTTAAGAGTGAAAACAATGGGAAAAGCAAAATAAAAAAAAAACCCTTTCAGCCCTAATTCACTTTAAAAAAATGTAAGATTCAAGCAGGAGATATCCCACTGATTTCAGAAGGGCAATTCTTGTATTTGAGGTTAAGCATATATACACATATTATTTCTTGAATCAAAATATATTTAGCAAGGTCTCTTTCTTCAGCTTCTGAGATGGATAAAGTGGATCATACAAAGCAAAGAAATAAAACAGTTTCTATTTCAGTGATAAATCAGTGCTGCTTCTTAGGTTAGTATTATTACAACAATATCTCCTGGAAATTCTAATCAGATGTGATGTCTTGTTTTACTTCATGCTATACAAAGACATACTGTCCTGTGCTTTACCAATAAAGCTTTACCAAATAAGCATATTAACCCTGCTCGTGCAAGCAGTTTATTAGTACAGGTCTTCACAGAGGAACTAGCCAAGTGAGCAAAAGTAAGCCTTTTGCTCATAATGGAACATGAAACAAGCTGCAGGAAGATTTATTCACCCTGAATATTACAACTACTAATATTATGTAGAATATAATATTTTCCAATGTAATTCACAATCAGTTAAAAATATCTTCAGTGTACTTTGCATCGTTAGAAATTACTGAGCTGCTGGAAGCTATTGAAATTAGCTGATATTGTTGTCCTTTATCTAAATTGATTGAGGTAATGTTACCATAATTTAAACTAAAAAAAAGCAAAAAGCACATTCACATAAGCTTGAAGCAAAAATCTAATCATAGCTGCATTGTTCGGGAAATTGTATGTGCATCTATTTTTATTGAAGTATCTATGATTCATGATCTATTATTTTATAATGAATCTAGACTTTTTATAATTAATACAAACTAACTCATGAGTTTACATAAAAGTGAGATTAAATTCATGCTGGTTTCTTTGTGTGTGGGATACAACACTGAGTAATGTATATTCTTGGGTAAAATTACTATGCTATAAAGCAAGACAAAAGGCAGATATCTGAGGAAAGGAATGAATGTGATGCCCATATAAGAATAGCTTGCTTATTCCTATTTATACAAATGTATTTGTTATTTATTATGTTATATTTTGTTTTGCTTTTCTAGAAGAGGCACTTGTGCCATATAGTAAACCCAACTTCCCATCCCCTGGCGGTCATAGCTCTTCAGGAACAGCTTCTTCTAAAGGATCGACCGGACCTAGAAAAGGTGAAGTCTTGCGAGGAGGTCACCAATACAATCCCAGTGACCTTCTCGATGTAGGCTATGTGGGATCAAACAGTCAAGGACAGTTTACTGGTGAATTATGTAAGTTTATTTCTAGCTACAGCTCAGACTCTCAAGTAGACAAAAAGGAAAAAAATCATAAACCTGTTGTGAAGAGAGGAGGAAGTTGAGTGTGATAATTAGATTAAATGTTACCCAGATCTGTTTGCCTTCTGACGTGTTTTGCCTGTGATGACAAACATTGAAGGTCTTCTGTTCTTTGATTTGGACCAGTTCAAATCTGTGTAAGCCATGCCAACTTCATCTACATAGTACATCTTTCAGTGTGTAATGCTAGTGAAACACTGGGAAAATTGAAAAGAAATTCTAGTAATTTAGAACTCTTTCAGCAAAATGCTGTGTGCTTGACTTGGAAATGCCATGGTGGCAAGCTTGTGATGCCTTCTTCTTAACTCTCTGTTGCTTGATGAGCAACATTCTGCTCTTCTTGACCTGAGATGGAGGTCCTCTTTTTTCAGCTGTATAGCCCCGTTTTTCAGTTGTATATCCCAACTCTTTCCTCAACTTCACATGCCAGGAGAATTATATTCCAAACTATTTCTATCAGCACTTAATATCCGTTAAACCTTTTATAAACCATGTTAATGCTGTGTACATGATGATAGTACCAGATGCCAAAAACTTTGACTCTACTGTTTGAAGTTGTACACCAACATCCCAGCTAGCTCAGGCACACTGGTATGTTTACTAGTAAAAACAACGTGGCTGTTGGCATGTTTGCCTCCTATTTGCTGCAGTCACATCCGTGGTACCTCCTAACAGTTACTGCCCAGTAGCTTGTAATAGAACTAATGGTGATCCACAAACCCTGAAATGTGCTGTCTCAGATACAGTGTTGGTAAGCACTGAATTTTACCACCCATCCCTTTTAATCTTAGAAGCAGTTAACTCTCTTCCTCCAATCTATTGAATATTCATCCTGTGCTGCAGTAATATTGCCATAGGCTTTGCTTGTGGTTTTGTTTTGTTTTTTTTTTTTCTTATTATTACAACCTCTTTCTCTCTCTTTCTCTCTATAGAGTAGTTGAGAAGACACATTGCAAGCTGCTCTGATGGACCATCAGGTCTGAACTCATGGAAGTGATGACACTAAACAGTGCAATGAACATTTTCTTTATTTATGTACTATTGAAAGAACTGTAAATGCAATGTAAAGACACACAGCCACACATATCCCACAGATACTTTACTTGTGTTCTTCTCTTTAATACACCATCCACCTTAAACTATTCCTTATTAGGAGTATGTAAAAAAGAAAAAAAAAAAATCACCCTCCAGGATGAAAAGGATTTCCTTCTGTATATATTTTCTTTTGTTGCATTGCTATGCAAGCTCACCTTCTTTTTAGCTATGTTCATATTCATGTCTGTTTTTACTGGTCTGTTGTACTATATGTGAATTAATAGGCTGTGGTGCCATATATTAACTTTTAATTGTGTAACTTTTATGTTTAAAGTTTGCACTGCAATTTTATTTGATGATAAGCACAAAACTCTACTCCTCATGACATGAAGAAAAAAGAGACTGAATGTGTGAAGAAGGTTTACATACTGTAAGGTACTTTGGATAATGCCAGATTTAAAGGAGTATGTTAGATGGTTTTCCTTTGGGGTGTAGAAATAAGAAAGTGACAGGCAAGACTGATGTCAGTAAAGACATTAGAAACAGATTTAAATCTTTTAAAAGCAAGCAACATAGTTGCTCTTCTTACATAAGAAGGGGTCAGAAGTTGGAAGTGTGAGATTAAAGAGTGAATATGAAAATTAAAGGTAGCATGAGATGGCCTAGACCCTTTCACTAGAATGACGCCCTTAGTATCTGTTTTTAGCCATCCCATGCTGTTAAGTAAAGGGGAAGAAAAACAAACCTTGCTACAAACAAAAGAACTTAAGGTGTTTCACTAAAGCTGTTTTTATATTGTGATTTTAAAAGAATTATTACCAACCCAAAAGAACCAACCCAAAATATAAGACAGAGATTTCCCAGGAGAAACAAATGCTATCAACTCAAGGAATACTTAGTAAGTAGTTAAGGATGCAAATAATTATTAAGATATATTCAGGCTGCTTTCAAAAAATTGAAATGTTAGAGTACCTTATTTCATGTTTCCAATACATGTACAGTACAATAGAGGATAGAGCTGCACCACTGAAATTCATGACATTAATTGCTTTGATGCAGTCTAAGCAAACCTTTGTGTTTTGTTACCTGAAGCCTGTGAGACCTGAAGTTGGATCCACTAAATTAGTAGTAAAATGTCTAGTGCTTGGAAGGAAAGCAATGGTCAAATTATTTTCGGCTTGCATTAAGTTATGTTTCTGGCAATACAATACATCCAAAAAGTTGGATATAAGCAAAGAAAATATTTGACCTGTGTTTTAGTGACTGGCTTCAAACCCTACTATGATGAGGAAATAATGCATGTTTATACACTTTTTGAATAAACCAGACTCTGTAAGTGGACATTAATGACAGCATCCTGTCTCTTCATTAATTTTCATGACTTTGTCCAAATCTTCTGTACCTCTCAAATCTCAATGAGTAAATTGTCAAACTTCTCTTAGAATACTGTATGTGGATAGCCCACTCATTTGATGCTTAATTTAAATATTGCATCCTACAGTTTCTTTCTGTTAGTTATCTGACCATGAACACAAGTTTCCATTTGAATACCCTTTTTGTATAACCAGTCTATGTTGTTTTATATATTGCCTTGGAGCTCACCAGTATTAAGAACACTTTTAGTAATGGCAGAATTTTAGAAAAGTAAATTACAATGCTAAATATGTGTTGCTTGTCATTTCATTAACTTGTTCCATGATAAGATAAAACACTAAGCCATCAGTTATATCTCAGCACTACAGAATATTAAAAAAAAATGCTAGTTAACTTCCTTAAGGTCAAGACTGTTATTTAGCAGGTTACAAACCAAAAAAGTTGACAATATAATGTATACATTTATTTCTATGTGTGACCAATGAACATATGTAATTTTCCTGCTTGTTAAACCATTAGAGTTAAAACAGTTTTGGTTTGTTTTTTTTTAAACATGCAAAAATGTTCAAGCAAGATAAAGAAGGCATCATATTTACATGTATATGTTTTTTAATTTTGGTATTATCATATGAAGAGAAGACTATTCAGGGTACAATTTGAATTTAGTTCTCTGGAAAATGTTCAACTCAGTCATCGGTAGATTTTTTTTTTTTCCTTTTAATTCAAAATCTTGTGCTGAGCTTTGGTGGAACACCTTACTCACTATATTCTATTAAAAATGTAGTATCATTAGACATTGATAAAGCCATCCCAATTACTTTCAAATAAGTGTTTTATCTCTTCCACTGGAAAGTAAATGTGTGTCAGTATTAAAGCTGTGCAGTACCATGATATTCACTAACTTGTCCATCTGCTTCTGTACATTTTTGTTCATTAATAATTTGCTTACAATATTACATAAGGTGTTGTTGTGTATCGCAAAGTGTCTCCATTATTTTACAGGTGATGTCTCTTCTTTTTTTTTTCCTTTCTCTTTTCTATACAGTGTACTTCCAATGAACCACAGTACATATTTTTTAAAATGCCATTTAATTTACTATTTTAAAAGAACTATTCCTTTTTAAAAAAAAAAAAAATTGAAAACATTTATTGTGAATAATGTGTTTAAAGAAAAGGGGTGTTGTGGCAGCACTTAGAATTGTTTTTTAATTTGTTTTTTTTAAAAAAAAACCTGCTTATTGGCTACAGTTTGTTCACAAAAAAGTATGACCTCAATGTGTTTCATTGGTATCGTTAGTGCAGCAAAGTTTAATTGGCATAAAAAGTTGGTTAATAGTACTGTTGAAGTGTGTATTGTATATTTACTGGGGAAAAAATAAAACATATTCACATTTCAAAGCTATGTTAAAAGACCTTGAGTAAGGAGTCAATATGTGAAAAGACAAACTGGGAAAATCAGGCAATAATAACATAGACTGAGCTATAATCATCACTGTCCACTTACAGGTAACAAGGAATATTTTATATGCTGGTGCTTGAACTAAGCTGAGTTATCTTCTAAATAGGCCAGTAGTAAATATTGCCTGTTGTAAGGATTTCCGTTGAAGGTCCTGCCTATATTGGGAATAGTTGTACCAATGTAATTACACTGATACAGCTATTCTAGTGATATACATTCTGTTTGTAAACATACTATCTCAATGTACAGTAAGGACTGCAAGTGCACAGCTTAGTTTGCTTAAAGCCCATAAAGTAATGGACATGTAAAACCTGTGTTCAGTGAGTCTGAACCTTTAGACTTGGGGTTTTGTACTGGTGGAGCTACTGCCAATCCAGTACAGAATATCACCAGAATGTATTGATAGATGCTAGGTCAATTTTTCTCAATCTTTGCATTGAATATATGCTCAATTTGAAATGCAAGAGGGCTGAATGACCAAATAGTGAGTTGTTACATGTGCTTCAGTGGTGTATTGCTGTATGGGCAGCCATTTCAGTGATGCAAACAACAGACACTTGTTTTTTTATTTTTCAAGTCTTTATCCAAATCAGTAAACCTGTTGAGTAACTTTTGGTTGTCACCTGAAATACAACAGAAACATCATTCCCTGGGAAAAGAACAAAAGAAAAGGAGCATAAAGTGTTTTAAGTATATGGATTTAACTATACACCAGTGCAAAAAGGAAGACATGACTTTCTGAAATAATGATATGCTGGTTTAAGCTTGCCTCAGCCCATACATTGCCAACCAGGAGAAAAGTTGTGTACTAAGGCTGAGAACGAGTCCTCACAAATGACAGAGGAAAGGTAATTGGGTCAGAGGAGATTCTGTCAGGAACTTCTTTTTTTTTTTTATTTAATGCAGGCAGCTCCTTTCACTTTCTACAATTTTAGCAGTTTTGTTTTTTTATGATTTATGGCATTGTGGAAATTTAGCAAGGGAACTAGAAGGAAAAAAGTTGGTCGTCTTTTGTAAAGATTGGGGGGACCGTGTTTGCTGAGGGGAGGATTTTTTAATTTTATTTTTATTTTTTTACACATGTTTTGTGTTCCATCTATCTGGAACACATTAGCTAAAAATAAATTACTTTTTTAAAACCATGTGGGCAACGGACAATTCATTTAGGAGGTAAATGCAAGTAGCAGGAAAGATAACAAAGAGTAATACTAAGAAAATAAATACATAAGCTTTAGAATCAGCCAGGCTTTAGAATCAGCCAAGTCCACTACAGTTTTGCATGTAATTCTGAACCATTGATAATGTTTATAAGCTTCCTTGCTTTTGGTTTCCATACCAAAATAAATTACCCGACGTCCATAGGAGGCCTAGAACCTCAGGGTACTAAATCTGGTACTTTATGTTAAATGTGTGGTTAATCCAAGCTGGTGGGACTTCAGTAAACTTAAGGTGTATGAGCCCCCAGTCCTGGCTACTTGCACCCCAGCCAGTCTCCAGCTGGGAAGTGCACATGGCATCAGGCTCAGCAGGTTTCAGCAGAACTCTTTGTTAGGCACTTTGTCAGGCGTCACATCTGTAGAGGCAGGAGACTTCCCCAAGGGTGGAGTTTTTCCAGGCAGGGAAGATCTCTGATGACTTAGGCATTGAGGAACTTCACACTGGGACCATTTAGTCAAGAAAGTCTCAGGTTTTGGGACCACCCTCCCCAGTCCTTTGCTCAGCACTGTCCTGCTATGGTCTGTGTACTCAGTGCTGCTGCTATTTGGGAGGTGTAAAAGGAAAAGAGGCGTGATGGTTCTGGGGGGCATATAATGCCCTGCCTGCAATGAGTGGCTGGATATACACCATGTTAATTAAGAGGGGACCAGGGAACACAGTAGGGCAGTGGTCCCAAACATCCACTCTGCTGTTTCTAGATTGTTCCCTGCTTCTGTATCAGACTGACCTCTTGCTGTGCCAACAGCTCCTCCACCCAAACAAACAGGTACACCTTGGAGACATCTCATGGGACCCAGAAGAGATGTAGGGCCATCCCTATGTACTGTGAATTTGGGCTGGGGATTTGGGGACAGCTAGCTCTGAGCTGTAGTGTTGGTGGGAGGACTAGATTGCTCTCTAGCCTGCCTTTATTTAACTGTGTAGGTACATCCAGGAATATTCCAGCGGAAGACAAGGTCCTAGAGCATACCTCAGCATTACAGCATCTTTTCTGACATGTGACTCCCCATTCAGTCTGTTGTAGACCATCCTGAGTTTAATGCCAGCTTTTCAGCACATCCTGAGGACTGAAATGGCTTATGCTAACATTTAGGCAAGTGAGGTTGTTCCTCTCTGAAGCAGATCAACAACAACAACAACAAAACCAAACCAACCAAACAAACAAACAAAAAAAAACCCAAAAAACCCCACAAAACCCCCAACAACCCCCCCCAACATGTCATTTAAACACAAACCTTTTGAAACAATCCTCAAAAACCCTCCTAGAAAACAAAGCATTTCTTTTTTTTTTTCTTGTCTTAGCTACCATGAAAATGACTTTTTTTTTTTTCAGAGCTGCTACACTTTCCTTCCACCCCCCACCTCCCCAGTCCCATTCTCCAGTACTTATCTTTCAATTGTAAAAAAGTTATGGTAGACAATAATTACATTTGTATACTTTCTGTGTTATAACTTTAAGGGAAAAAAAAAGAAACAAAACAGTGCACAGTTGCATTCAGTTCAATTGATCAAATCCAGATGGGGATGAAATGTTTGTGTTTTTTTTTTCTTCTAAAAAGGCCTGCTACTATTTGTGCTGATATTTATTCTCCATTTATGCTGATCAGTGCATCTTTTGCCTTCAAGGATGCCATTAGTAATTCTCCTTTGTGTTCAAAAGCAGGAATCCATTGTGCAGCACTTGGAGAGCCACTCGGATGCAGGTAAAGAATATAACAGCTTGAGCAAGTGCTAATTAGAACCAATTAAACTTAATTGACCTCCTTTGGCAGTAAAATGCATAATAGAACTTGCTCTGTCCTTGCAAAATGGAGATCTCGCCTCTAAGCATGAGTGAAGCATGGTTTCATGTATCAGCCTGTAGTAATTATGTGGATATAACAACCAGGAAGCGGCTTGCTTCAATTTGTTCTAATAACTGAGCTATACTATATCAGGGCAGTGCAATATAAGTGAGATTTCTAGTTCAGTCTATTTAAAAACCTAATTTCTGCAGAGCAAATGAGCATCCCTAGATACCAATACTAATCTCTAGGAATGAGTTGGCAGAAAAATACAGAGGTAAGTAATGGTGTGAGCATAAAAAATAAGCACTTACATGCCTGCAAGTTGGAAATGGTTCTGAGGCTCAGAGGCTGTGTCTGTCCTGAGTAGTAGGTTTAAGCTCTGGTGTGCCTGGATTGGTACCTTCTTTGTCCAGGTGAATGATCAGAATGAACAGTTTAACATAGCTCCCTACTGCACCTTGCAATGAGGTTGCCTTCCGCAGACTTCTGTTGTAAAAGGGGCACTGGATCTGAGGTTTGCAGTTCCATGGGACTGCACTGCTACCATGGGCACCAATTTGGACACAGTCAAGAAGTATCCAAATAAAATGAGGAAAAGAAAGAGCAGGGGAGAGAATGAAGGTCAGGAAATAGAAAATTGTATAGATTCAAAAGCATCAGTGCTGGGTGCTAAACTACATATCCCTATGAAAAGCTGAAAAGATATTCTTATTAGTAAAACAGAATTGACCCAGTTTCAATGACCATGCTTTGATGACTTTTTCCTTAGCAGGAACTGAATGCGACTGATTCTGCTGCTAACTTGGCCTTACTGTGAACAGCAATAAAGGTGTTAGTCAGGTGGGGACTTTGTTGTGACCAATAACATCATTCTCCCTTCAGGGAATGTTCATGTGCTCACTTGTTAATGAATTTCTTTCCTAATGAGTATCATTAAAAACCCTTTGATTAGCTATTTGTGTGAATGCCCTTCCTTTTTCCTCTAAGCTGATACTTGCACTGGAGGCAGCAGGATTTTGCCTTAGGCAGAAAGCATGCAGCTGTATTTCCTACTTTGTGAAAATAAGTCTGACGCAAACCACGAAAGGAAAGGGAAAGGGGAGGAGGGGAGAGGAGAGGAGAGGAGAGGAGAGGAGAGGAGAGGAGAGGAGAGGAGAGGAGAGGAGGAGA